>CM064898.1:3982270-4247270 GCA_030347415.2 Decapterus maruadsi
ATAAAGGTAGATGTTTGTGTTAAAGCTCCTTCAAAATAAAGGTAGATGTTTGTGTTAACGCTCCTTCAAAATAAAGGTAGATGTTTGCGTTCAAGCTCCTTCAAAATAAAGGTAGATGTTTGTGTTAAAGCTCCTTCAAAATAAAGGTAGATGTTTGTGTTAAAGCTCCTTCAAAATAAAGGTAGATGTTTGTGTTAAAGCTCTTTCAAAATAAAGGTAGATGTTTGTGTTTAAGTTTCTTCAAAATAAAGGTAGATGTTTGTGTTAACGCTCCTTCAAAATAAAGGTAGATGTTTGTGTTAAAGCTCCTTCAAAATAAAGGTAGATGTTTGTGTTAAAGCTCCTTCAAAATAAAGGTACATGTTTGTGTTAAAGCTCCTTCAAAATAAAGGTAGATGTTTGTGTTAAAGCTCCTTCAAAATAAAGGTAGATGTTTGTGTTAAAGCTCCTTCAAAATAAAGGTAGATGTTTGTGTTAAAGCTCCTTCAAAATAAAGGTAGATGTTTGCGTTAAAGCTCCTTCAAAATAAAGGTAGATGTTTGTTTTAAAGCTCCTTCAAAATAAAGGTAGATGTTTGCCTTAACGCTCCTTCAAAATAAAGGTAGATGTTTGTGTTAAAGCTCCTTCAAAATAAAGGTAGACGTTTGTGTTAAAGCTCCTTCAAAATAAAGGTAGACGTTTGTGTTAACGCTCCTTCAAAATAAAGGTAGATGTTTGTGTTAAAGCCCCTCCAAAATAAAGGTAGATGTTTGTGTTAAAGCTCCTTCAAAATAAAGGTAGACGTTTGTGTTAAAGCTCCTTCAAAATAAAGGTAGATGTCCATATGTAGTGTGATTATAAAGCAGCTCTAGGTTCTATAGTAATACACTGACACTGAGCCTTAAAACCAGTCGTCAGGACTTCCTGTCACTTTGTGATGTCACAACAAAGCCCCGCCTCCTCACCACCTGGACAAATCCATCCAACAACTTTGCAGGATTTGGTTTCTCTGAGTGTTTTGTTCTGAAATCTGCTCTGTTTTCATTGGATCAGTCAATGAGAAGATGAAACTCTAACGTTGCAGGTGTTGAAAGTGAAATATCTAATCTGATCTTTGATTGGCAGCCGTCTGCCATCGTTTTCCTCGTACCAAGGCCGCCCACTGTCGCCCTGCTCCTCTTGGTGAAGTGGTTTAACAAGGCAGTTCTGCAGCAGCTGAGGAATCACTTTTTCTTTTTTCTTCTTCTTCTTTTTTTTTTGTAAAGTCACACTGTCAAGTAAGTGCTGAGTGTCCTTGAATAACAACCTGTGCCTGCTTTTATTCACATGCCGAACTGCACTGGATAGGAGCATCAACACACACATCTCAGGAATGTGACACTAATACTCAGCAGAGAGCGTGGCGAGACCTGCGGCGTCTCTGCGAGGAGACGGCCGGACGTTATGAATAATTCAGCCCCTTAATCTGAAATTGGCTGAGCCGTCTCTAAAAAGGCTAAATACAATGTAAATCAATACGATGTCGCTATTAGCTCGGAGAAAATGACCAATAAAGTGTGGAATTGCTCGTGAAAAGTGCAGAGCAGCCCGATGGAGTCGGCCCAGTCGTTAGGGGACGTCGTCATTAAAAAAAAAATAAAAAAAAAGAGCTGAGGCTGGAGCTCGTGTGAGGAAGATGAAGACGATGAAGAGTGAAGTTTAAAGTAACGGCTTCAAGAGAACTGTGGCGTCGAGCTGCCTTAAACGCATCGCCAGACTTCACTTCCCCCCCTAGATGTAAATGCTTTTCTGGGGGTTTATGTGCTGTTTAAAAACTAAATCCTAAACTAAACCCGTCCTTCCAGAAAAATGCAGCGTTTTTTGTGGTTGTTGTGGGCAAAAAATCCTCGATTATGCTGCATGTTTCTTAAAAAAAAGCAATGGAATAAGTGGGATATTTGTGCAATTTTATGCAATGAAATTGTGGCAAATTTTCGAATATTGCTAGTCTACCTCAATGACCGGTAGACCTCGGCTCAATCCAGGGGGCGTGATGAAGGCTGTCTTTCAAACTGCCTCTAGGGTAGCGCTACGACCAATCAGAGCAAAGAGCAGGATGACGTCGGTAGATTAAACGTTTTCCAATATCCCGTCTGCAAAAACACCAAATACATCCTTCTTGGCTCAACTTCGAAAGAAAATGTCATGTTTCATTCTTTCCATGTTGATGCTAACGCCGATTCAAACCATTCCTTTGCCAAAGCTGGCAAACACAAACGGTGTTCGAGACTCAAAAAGTTCCTACGGCTCGTTTCTAGACCGACTTACGGAGCAAATATATTTGCTGCCGCTAGGGGGGCGTCTAGATTTCTAGGCTGAAATGTTGCAGGAACTTGCAAAAACTGTGGTTTGATGAAGAAGAAAAAAAAAAAGGATTCCCCCAACACTCTGTTCTCACCAGGCTACTGCCTTAATGTAAAGAGACATTTCCAGTGACTTCCCATTGTTACATCCCCGGCTCCCGGGAAGCAACACAGAGAAACAAGGGGGACAAAACTAAGTACAAGGCGGTTTATTAACGCAAGAAAACAACTGAAAACAGAACAAAGGGATGAGCAGCCGGGGAAGCCTGCAGCCTGGCCAGGTGCAAACAAGAGGCAGCGGCTTCTCCTGCTTTGTCTGTCTTCTGGAGCTTTGACACTAATCTTTATTGACCAATTACCAATTATCCAGGACGGTCCGTACATACGGTGCAATCGAACCAAACAGCGCAATCACATAAACTGTGGCCTTTGGCTTCTCACCGTGGATGATGTTACTGCAACATAGCGGTGAAGAGTTAAACGAGACGGTTTCTAAGGTCGTGCAGCGTAAGTGGGTCAAAGACATGATGCAACCCGATGTCAAGTGGTGTAAACCATGACCAGGATGTTTTCAGAAAAATCTGATGTGTATATACAGTTAAAGCAGATATCAGCGATCCGGTCGTTTTGACTGATGCTGCGTTCCAGGCAGGCTTTTGAAACCGTAAATTACGGCTTCAAGTCACGACTACAACTTTGTACAGTCCACTTTTGCAATGCAACACTATGTTTCTTAACAAAATGTACATAATTTGACACATTGTTTCGAAAAAAATATTACTTCCTGTTCAGTGTTGCCAAATTAATTTAAATTTGAATATAGAAATACAGCAAAAAAAATCTATTTAAGTAATTTCCAACCATTTCATAGCCTCCTTCTTACATTCAGATATTGTTTCATCTACATTATTAATGGTTCAGCAACAGCTGTCAGTTTTAAATAATCTGACTAGACTTCAGCATTTCAATTTCTTCATACTGATCTTCAACAATTCAAGTCATTTCCAACCATTTCATAACCTCCTTCTTACATGTTCTCAGTTTTACTCTTCAGATATCGTTTCATCTTTTTAAGATTTCACTTAATTCAGCATTGTTTCAACAATTTATTCAGCTCATTCAGCTTTTATCTTTCAGCATTAAATATCATTTCTCATTCTTTTGTGGTCACAACATTTGACATTTTCCAGGCATTGAGTCTGACCTTTGTTAAAGAAGGTTTAAATGACATAAAATCAACATGAAAACAAAATGTTCATCTGAAGCATGTTTTTCAGACAGTTTTTAAAGATATTTCTGAATCGCCCATATTTGGATTATTCTGGAGTTTTATTGTTTATCTCTTGTTTGCCTGCGTCGCCTTTATGTAACTGTAATCCCGTCCGGGTCGACGTCCGTGTGTTTTCCTCGGCTGCTGACTTGTGAAACCTCGGTGTCTTGCTTACAAAGGCAGCATTAGCCAGAACAACGTCTCTCCTTAGATTGGATGAGATGAGACTTTATTGATCCCTGAAGAACAGGCGGCTTGTTGCAGCAGCAGCAGCAGTAATAATAGGATTCAGGAGCAGGGCAGTAAAAACGTACTCAAACAGAATATAAAGGAATAAATAACGAGGAGAGAGAAGAAGAAGAAGACAGGAGCTGCAGCTTCACCACGGTCCGTTTCGTTTTGGATCCTCAACGTCGACTCATTTAAAAACTGCATCTCTGCGGCTAAAAGCATCGACGAGCATCAGCAGAATCTAATTACCGACCTCCACTTCTGTCCTCGTTCAAGTCCTGATGAGGTTACATGAGAATAATTACCAAAACAGAAAATCACATTACAATCTGTTTTTTAAAAAAACTAAAAAAAAAAAGAAAACCCCGACTGCTCTGGAGCTTTCAGCCACGTCACAGACTTCCTCTGGTTTGGACCCAAAACTGGCTTTGTTTCTTCTTCTATGGTGATAAACAATCAGCCAGGATTCTGTCATGGATCGAGTTAAAGCGCTCTGTGACGAGCATTTTCACTGTTATTTAATATCTGACAAACTTTTATTTAAAGCCGCAGTAGGATTTACCCCCGTCTAGCGGTGCAGTTGCACATCTGAATCGGGGCAGACGGACGTCAGACAGACGACAGGATAAACAAGCCTCTATGTAAACAAGTGGTTCCACCAGCACCAGGATAAACAACATGTTGTCATGGTGATGAAGAGGAGGAGGAGGATGAGGAGGGATGATGAAGAGGAGGAGGAGGAGGATGAGGAGAGATGATGAAGAGGAGGAGGAGGATGAGGAGGGATGACTTTCTCTGGTGGAGTAAAATGACACCCGGTTGGTTTGCTGCCGACGGACGGATGATGAAGAGGAGGCGAGGGAGGAAGGAGGAGGAAGGGGATGAGGAGGAATGAAGAAGAGGAGGAGGAAGAACAAAGTCGACCGTCAGAGACAAACTCCTGTTGTCGTCGTCTGAGATGAAACGGCAGCGTGAAGAAAACATGAAATGTAGATGAACATATTAGTGTGTGTGTGTAGACGTTTCATGGTTTTCAGTCACGGCTGCAGGAGAAATCTCACGCAACCTTTATATTTTACATCTGAATAAAGATTCAGGCGCCAGGACTTTGTGTAGACGTTTCATGGTTTTCAGTCACACTGCAGGAAAAATCTCACACAACATATTTCCAGCTGAATAAAGATTGTGCGTGTTTCACACACACACACACACGGTTCCAGCTGTGTGTGTGTGTGTGTGCGTCTCGGAGACGGATCTCGTCTCTTCAATAATGAATCCAGATCCTTATTTTAGGACAGTGATGATGTCACAGCCTTCACTTCACACTCTACATGGAGATAGAGAAATACACATATGACCTTCCTTCCTCCCTTCCTTCCTTCCTTCCTTCCTTCCTTCCTTCCTTCCTTCCTTCCTTCCTTCCTTCCTTCCTTCCTTCCTTCCTTCCTTCCTTCCTTCCTTCCTTCCTTCCTCCCTTCCTTGACCCAGGAGAACAACAGGAGGATTTAACAGAAAATTGTCTAAAATGGTGGATTTTCAAAATAAAAGCCTGTCCCTGACTGGCTGGTTAGAGGGAGGAGAGACAGACGGCCGACGTCCTGCAGAGACTCTGGAAGCAGCTGGTCAATAATAAGAGGAATAAGGATGAGGTAAACAATGACATCAGCAGCCACACACACACACACACACACACACGCACACGCACACACGCGAACACAGTTAATTTTTAATCCTATTTGCAGCAGCGGGAGGAGGAGGAGGAGGAGGAGGAAGGTCGAGACGGAGATATATAGTGAGAGAGAGATGGGAAACGATGACAGGCCATGTTGGGACACACACACACACACACACACACTGAGCAGAGATGAAAGTGCTGCTGAGGCGACGCTGCTGCTTCTTCACTGACACTTCCTGTTTTCTATCAGAGTCATAGATTTAACCAGAACTAGGACTCTGGAGCTGGTAGTTAAAGGGATAGTTCAACATTTTGGGGCATTGGTCCCTCACCATAACCCCTATAGTCATAGCAGTAGGTTCGTTACCTTTAATTTTCGGTACAAGCTATTTTTAGAACGGCGGAGCAGAGCCGTGAGCTGCTCAGAGCTACGCTACGGAGGCTCATTATGGGATTTCTTGGTTTCCCTCATCAAACTCATCAAATACACAATCCAACAACTCCACAATGCTCTGGTGGACAAGTTGTGACCTGCACATTCACCACGCTATGAGATAATAACACAACGTTACCACACAGAGTTGTTTTAGAGGGAAATACAGAGACTGTTGATGAAAAACTGTCCCTGAAGGCAACGTGCATCAGAGGTTTTGCATGAATTTCCCTCTCTAAACTCTCCGTCAGTAACGAGAGGAAAACTGCAACGACAAACTCCTGCGCTCTTGAACGCATCGCCGTGTGGCTCTGTGTTAATTATCTGTGTGTGTGTGTCTGTAGTGCGCTGTTGACATCGATCTACACGAGGAGAGCGCTCAGGTCTGATGTCACACACGGTGATTAGTTTCGAGGTCACAGTGACAGGAGGAGGACGATACGACCCCCCCCCCCCCCCCCCCTCCCCCCCCCCCCCCCCCTCCTCCTCGCTTCAACCAGGAAATAAACATCCTCTTCCTCTGCAGTGAAGAGCAGTGAACGCATCACGGTGACGGAGGAGCCTTAGAAACGTCTGAGTGACACCTGTCAGGCCGCCCACCTGCCCGCCGCCGTCTGAACAGGAAGCAGCAGCAGCGGCGGCGGCGGTGGCGAGGCTGAACTGAACGTGTAGGTGAGGCCCCGGCGCCGGATAAACAAAGATTAAAGATAAATCGCTCCTCAGGGGTGATGATGAGGTGGCGTCGCATCTTTAAAACCTCGGCCCTGTTGTTGTTGTTGTTGTTGTTGTTGTTGTTGTTGGCGGCGGCGGCGGCGAAGAGATTTAGATGAGTTTCTGTGATAAATCCTCCACAGAGCTGAGTTTAAGGCCGTTTTCCAGACGCTCTGGGTTATTGATCTCTGGCAAAGCTCGTTTAAAGAAAAAAGAAAGAGAAAGCAAAGCGAACTCCTCCGTGGCGTCAGAGACGGCGCTCCGATATTCTAATGAGCCTCATCCCTCAGGTCGGTTTCCAAACCTTCATTATCCGCAGGGAGCGCTCGATGTTCGTCAGGACTAATTGGCTTCACGGTCCAGACGAGCACAGACACACCGTTGAGTTCAGGTGCTGCAGGACGTTTCAGACTTTAAGCTGCTGTTTATGTCTCACTCTTAGAAATAATGAAAACACACTGAGCTCTGTTGGTGCTTTCGTTGTTGTTGTTGTTGTTGAATTATTTTTGAATTTTTAAATATTTTTTGGGAAGGTGTTTTTGAATCGCCTTGTTGTTTTACTTCCGGGTAGAAAACCATGAGAACAATAATGACAGATGAGTCACTACATCACTGTTTGTAAAGTCTATAAAACCAATGATTGGACACTTATAAACTTAAACCTAAATAACCGTTACTGTCAGCAGCTCAACAATCCCCACATTTACACTCAAAACATTTCATACTTAAAAAACTCTCCTCCCATTTCCAGTCAGAACAAATCATAGGAAAAACGCCATCCATACAAAATAGGATTAAAAGTCAAGGTGTTTCATCCCGAATTTACTCAAAAATAGAATTTTGCACAAAGTTTGGCCTACATCGTCTGTTAGATGAGTTTTTACATTAATTTTATGACCCAGAGTGGACTCAGATTCAGTTTTCTTTTCTGTACACCTTTAAAAACTCTCCTCCCATTCCCAGTCAGAACAAATCATAGGAAAAACGCCATCCATACAAAATAGGATTAAAAGTCAAGGTGTGTGCAAGAGTCCAGAGATCCTGTAATGTGTGAATGTGTGTGCATGTATGTAACAAAGATAAACTTCTATTTCTGTGTACATGTTTTTGTAATGTTTTTGCACGTTTTTGTGGAATTCTAGGGTTCTATCTCCGTTTTGGGAAGTTCCGAGATTTGAGCATCAAAGTTCCAACTCGGCTTAATTGTGTTTTGGTCGATAGAACCTTTTTATTTTATGAATAACTAATTAAAAAAATGTTGAAAAATTAAAAAAAATAAGACCACACAGGCATTAACAGACCACTAATGGATTACATTATGCAAAAAACTCAATGGAGATAGAACCTTATAATTCTAAGCTCTCGATTAGTCATGGTTAGCGTAAATTGGCAGGGCTAACCGTTAGCGGTTTAGCTTTAATAACGACTCAATAAACGGTCCATGAAAAAAAAAGTCCAGCAGATATCTGAGTTACAACATGACTGAGCTACTGGAGTAGTTTCATGACGTGTCCGACAATGGGAAGGTTTTAACAGCTGACGTCCTGATGTTAGCTTAGCTACCGCCGTTAGCTTAGCCGCCGTTAGCTGTCCCTGCTAGCTGCAGCCACTGATGCTTTCTAGACACTATGATTCCCCCAAAACTGAATAAATACCACACATTTTCTTTCTTTCAACCTTCATTATCAGTTCTTACTGATCCACTATCAACCAATATTAAAATATAATCTGAGCAGCAGCTCTGTCTTTTATTCTGTAGCTTCGGTAGCTCTCGCCACGTTGCGTCTGCTGCGTCAGTCGGAACCAGCGGGGGTCGATACTTCTGCAAACGAGCTTCTAGTCCAATATCAATTGATAAGTATCGATTGATTTGGTTGACAAGTCTCGTATCGATGCTCAGCAGCAGCAGCAGCGTCTCGCCACAACCAGAAACCAGGACCGTTATTATCATCATTCTGCTGCGTCGCTGGCATTTGAGCGGCAACCAGCTCCACACACACACACACACGCGCGGGCGCTAAAACACACTAATAGATAGCGACACACACGCACACCCAGAAAGCAGAAGAAAAGGCGAATGTGCTGCTGCGTCTCCTCCACACAGAAATAAAACTCAGCCCATTATCTCTAAAAGTAATTGCTGTGTTTTTGTAACGGCCCCGCGCTCATTGTTCATCAAATTATGGATGACTGCCTTTCCTGCGCATTACCGCTAAAATAAATTGCTTCATTTCGACAACGAGACACTCATTGTCCTGCCGCTGGTTTTGTCTCTGAGTGTTGGAGTGTGTGTGTGTGTGTGCGTGTGTGTGTGTGTGTGTGTGTGTGTGTGTGTGTGTGTGTGTGTGTGCGCAGTAATGGATTGGTGTTGTGTGTTGGGTTTAAACATGTCAGAGCTGCAGTCGGTCGAGGTCTCGGCTCTTAAGAGGATCAGGGGGGAGGACGAGTCGCGGCGGCGGCGGACGCTGCTCCACAGTCGTTATCAAGATGCACCCGTGGTTTTAAGGCGCTGAAAATCAAGCAGCTCCGTCCGTGGTGCGTTTAAGGACACACCTCGGTTTGTTTTTACAGGAAACAGCAGGAAATAAAACAGGGCATTTGCACATTTAAAACTTCAGTTTTAAATCACAGCTGGCTGCACGGTGGAAGATCTTGACCAGGAAATGTTCTCAAACCAGATGTTGCTACTTTTCTTTTACACAGCGCATAAATTTAGCATGACATGGCAACGACAAGAGTGCTTTTGTCGTGCCAGACTAAAAATGTCTTTTAGGAGACATCGCAGGACAAACCATTAATTGTTGTCTATGTCTTTTCTTTACCTGAATTCTCGTTTCAGCCTCAAAAGTGTGAATTCCTTCGGCGTTTGAAGGCATCACGCTAGGGCTGAAACGATTCCTCGAGTAATTCGAGTACCTCGATTACAAAATATGGTCCGAGGATTTTTTTCTGCCTCGAGGAATCGTTAATTTAACTGTAAAGCGGCCGCACAGACTACTTTCAATGTGGCACAACGAACTCACGTCACCTACGTAAGGGAAGAGCGGGGAAGAAAGGAGGAGTAGGAGGAGGCGGACATGGGTGAGGGAGTGGGGGCTTTACGCGCTGCTTGTGTGCCCGCGTAGCTCATGTGCACGTTGTGCGAGCGTGAAAGCAAACTACCGGCGCAGAGCGCTGAGAGAGAGGGGAGACGGAGGGATGCAGACGTGCAGTAGTCTACTGTGAAGCCAGCTAGTGGTTTAGCGAGGTGACGCTGCTCCGCTGCTGTTTACTCTCTCCGCGTACACATGTTGATCAGCTGTTGAGCCGAGCGTCAGGAACAAGTTGATAAACTTTGTTGTAGCCTGCCGTGTTAACTCAGACCGCGGGGCTAGAGGTTTTGTCAGTGGTGCTGTGACACTCGGCCTCTGCACCGTCAGCTACACAACTATGGGACTTTAGTTTTTATTCTCCATACACACTCGTTAACAGCACACACTCAAACGAGGGTGACGTTTACGCGCGCGGCCACGTCTGCTCATAGCGCAGCGTCAGGCCATCACTGAAGCGCTCCTTATTACCGAGACATGACACTGGGGCCCGGTGTAAATGTTCCCAGAATCAACTCCGGTGGCACCAGGGCCGTTGCTAGGAATTCTGGGCCCCCTGAAAGAATAGGGGGGTCCACTTCATCATCAGTTTGGGGGTCCTTGGCCTGGAAAACGTTGAAGACTCCCGGTCTAAATTAAAATGTATTGGGCTGCGTTGTTTGCTTTTTTGTGGGATATCCAGAAAAGATTTTGCACTGCCAATGTGGAGCCGGTTTGAAAAAAATGTGAGGGTCACTGAGCTAGAACATGAAGACAAACTCTGCTATGTTGAGCCTCCTTCGCAGTTCCATTAAAGCTTTCAGGCAACGTTCATCACGCCTAAAAATATGATATTACGATATACGATGTTAATAATCAAGTGAAATATGTTTTTTTCTCTTGTGTATTCATAATTGCTCTTTAACCAAGCAAAAATATGTTTTATCCGATTACTCGATTAATCGATGGAATTTTCAGTAGAATACTCGATTACTAAAATATTCGATAGCTGCAGCCCTACATCACGCTTATGGGCAATGATTAGAGAATATTAGTCTTGTCTGGAAAAAAATGTAAAAGTTCCCTTTTTACTGGCGCAGAAGAGAGGGGGGAAAGTAATCTGGCGGTTATCGAATGAAATGCTTGAAATGGCCGTCCCTGATCAGGTTGGACTCGATGATCAACAGAGGTCAATAAAGGAAATAATCAAACAGCCCAGACTGAAAGAAACTAAAAAGAAGGAAGGTGAAATCAGAGGCTCTCAATATGAAATACGTAAACCTGATTCAGTGCATTTTGAATAATAATAATAAACTTTAAACCCATGAAGCTCCAGCCTGGAGCCTGGGCCCTGAACGCCTCGTCCAGACCAACAGCTCTGTGGACATTAGCATCTTCACAGAGGACGGATCAGAGGAGGAGGAGGAGGAGGAGGAGGAGGAGGGGGAGGATGAGGAAGAGGAGGAGGACCAGGCTCTCTGTCCAGTGTCCTTGAGCAGCCCTTCAGGAGGAAGAGGAGGAGGAGGAGGAGGAGGAGGAGGAGGAGGAGGAGGAGGAGGAGGAGGAGGAGGAGGAGGAGGAGGAGGAGGAGGAGGAAGAGGAGGAGGAGGAGGAGGAGGAGGAGGAGGAGGAGGAGGAGGAGGAGGAGGAGGAGGAGGAGGAGGAGGAGGAAGAGGGAGGAGGAGGAGGAAGAGGAGGAGGAGGAGGAGGAGGAGGAGGAGGAGGAGGAGGAGGAGGAGGAGGAGGAGGAAGAGGAGGAGGAGGAGGAGGAGGAGGAGGAGGAGGAGGAGGAGGAGGAGGAGGAGGAGGAGGAGGAAGAGGAGGAGGAGGAGGAGGAGGAGGAGGAGGAGGAGGAGGAGGAGGAGGAGGGGGAGGATGAGGAAGAGGAGGAGGACCAGGCTCTCTGTCCAGTGTCCTTGAGCAGCCCTTCACAATAAAAGCCCACCTGCTCTTTACCCGTCACTCAGCCAGGAGCATAAAACAAGATGGCCGACACCTTTACAGCTCTGGCTTCGGTTCCTGCTCAACTTTGTTCTAACGCAGAGAAACGACGATGACGACGTTTCGTCTTCTTCTCACTTTTTAATAATAAGAAGACGTTTTACACAGCGACTGTGGTGACGGAGACGAGACGCATTTATCTATCTATCTATCTATCTATCTATCTATCTATCTATCTATCTATCTATCTATCTATCTATCCATCCAGGATTTTCTGTCGAGTAAAGAGTAAAAAAAAAAAAATCTAAATAAACCTTCAAGTTTTTAATTTCTAGGTACGAATAGTTTTTGACCTGGACTCACACACGCACACACACAGACACACACACGCGCACACACAGACACACACACGCACACACACACACAGACACACACACACAGACAGGATGAGGAGTCCGGAGGTCGGAGGCTGCACATCAGACGTCTAGACAGCGTCTCTGGAGTCGACCTGACATCAGACCTCGACATGACGTTATTACAGCTGGTGTATGTGCGTGTGTGTGTGTGTGTGTGTGTGTGTGTGTGTGTGTGTGTGTGTGTGTGTGCGTGTGTGTGTGTGTGTGTGTGTGTGTGTGTGTGTGTGTCGGTGCAGTGACAGATCTGACGGATGAATCCTCCCTGAACTTCCTACGACTCTCAGCTCCTTGTTGTTTGTGTGTCTGTAATGTAACTACAACTACAACAACATCCACAACAACAACATCTGCACTGGGGCCCGTGTTGCAGGTTCAATTCCCACTGTTACCACGGAAACAGGAAACGTCCATTAACATGAGGACATCAGGAGGGAAATGACAGAAACCACACGTTCCTCCGCCTGCAGAACAACCTCGGTGTCGCAGTGCGTTCTGGGAAACATGACTGCTGCTGCTGCTGCTGCTGCTGCTGCTGCTGCTGCTGCACATCTGTTCACATCTGTCAGAGCTCGACGGAGCCGCCGCCGCCGCCTCGGATCAAACTCAGAGCACCTGACGGGCGCTGACGGCGCTGCAGCCCAGAGGGAAACGCTGCAGTCATTCGTTTTGTCAAGTTACGTAAGAAAAAAAAACCGACACGGAGACACAGATCGGAGGGACAGATGTGACCGATCCAGATGTTTCACCTGGAGAATAAAATAAACTTTTTAATCGAGGCATGACTCATGGATCCGGCTGCAGACGTGCTTTTATTCTCTAAATCCACCGTGTGACGGTTTATGAGGAACGTTAGGACGAAGGAAGTCGTGTCTAGACGCACGACGCTACGGCAACCTGAAGCGATGATGTCACCGTTTCAGTTACAGACTAAAGTATTTGCAGCAGTCGTTGTGTAAAGTCTCTGCTTTGTTTGTTCTCGTCGCCTCCTGTTTGTTTGGAAACGGGCGCCGAGTGGGTGAACCTCAAAACTTAAGCGTAAGGAGGGAACATCACTGCATGGTTTTTATTTACAAAGCTTTACTTGGAGTCTTGCCAGTTTAATCACACGTTGAATTTGTAACTTGCAAACTCGTTCACAGGACGCCTTGGTGTTAAATCCCCAGTATCAGGACAGAATTGGACAGTTTTACGCCCCCAAAAGTGGAACGACCTACAAATCCGTCTGAAACTGCATCAGCTTATTTCCTTAGATTGTTTTAAAAACTTATTATCAAATGTTCCACAACCTGGATGTAACTGTGGTGAAACTGAATATTGATGAAATTGATGAAATTGCATTGGATGTATTTTTGTAATCACGGCGTCATTGAAAAAGAGAGCTCGCTCTCAATCGACCTCCCTGAATAAATAAAGGAGAAACCCAAAAAATGAGTCTTTTGTGAAAGATGATTCAAACACGTATCAACAACAACAACTGTTTTTTGATTCAAAACACTGATAATGGCCCAAGAAACCCAAAGATTTTGTGCGACCAGCGACGCCAAACACAGACCGATTGTGGAACAACAACTGATCAGCCTCCGTGGGGAACGTCAGGAACGTGACTCTCTACTTCCTGCTGAAGCGACGACACTCACTAAAACTGAAACTCATTATTTTATTTCTGGAAGGCGGATTAGAGGCTCCATCAACTCCATTAACTCCATTAACTCCATTTACAGGAATGAAAACCACAAAACAAAACATCATCATCACTGCTGATCTGATCGATAATGGACCCAAAACCTCCGGTTGTTGTGTTTGGATGAACGGAAAAGAACAACAACAGGAAGTGGTGGGACACACGAGCTCAGCATCATCATCATCATCATCTTCATCATCATCATCATCTTCATCATCATCATCATCATCACCAGACGGCGGCTTTTTCCCCCTCCTACCGCCGGTGACACGGTTCAACGCTGCTGATCACCGGAGACGGCGGCGGCGGCGCTTGTCGTCCCTCGTGCTTCCCGATAAAATGTTTAATTAGCTAATGTTTCCAGGCAACGGCCGCGGAGACGAGCGCAGAGGGACGAGTCGGGGACGGAGACGAGTTGTTGTTAAAAGTTAATAATGATTCTCTTTCTTTTGTACAAACAGTGACTTTTTTATGTTTGAAAATAAAATTCATTCATTCATTGAATAAAAAGTGAAGACGACAAAAAAAAACTAAAGAAACAAATTTAGAAACATTTAAATTCTATTAAATTAAATGAACCGAGAGATTCTTCTACTGTGTGTGTGTGTGTGTGTGTGTGTGTGTGTGTGTGTGTGTGTGTGTGTGTGTGTGTGTAGAGTGATCAGTGACGACGCTCAGCACTGATTAATAGAAGCAGCACTTCCTGCAAAACAACTGCATTAACTCTGTGTGTGTGTGTGTGTGTGTGTGTGTGTGTGTGTGTGTGTGTGTGTGTGTGTGTGTGTGTGTGTGTGTGTGTGTGTGTGTGTGTGTGTGTGTGCAGCCTCTAAGTACAGTATACATCACTGTTAGTCAAGATTACGCAGGAGACGAATGTGTGTGTGTTTCCTACTGAGACGGACGTCGACGTTGTAGAAGAGGAGGAGAGAGAGAGAGAGGGAGGACGAGATGTAGAGGAGAGGATGGATGGATGAACAGAAGAGGAGAGATACAGGAGAGGGTGAGGATGAAAGAAAGGAAGTGGAAGAGCAGAGGGAGGAGGATAAGATGAGGAGAGGAGAGAACAGGAGGAAGAGGAGAGGAGGATGACAAAGAGAGAAGGAGGAGAGGAATAAGGACAGAAAGAAAAGAGGGTGAGGATGAAAAAAGGAAGTGAAAGTGGAGGAGAAAAGGGAGGAGGAGAGGAAAGGAGGAGGAGAAGAGGAGAGGAAGAGGAGGAGGAGGAGGAGAGAAGAGATCTCAAGAGGTTGAATAAGAACTGAAACAGAAAATCGAGAAAAAAGAGAAAGACGAGACAAGACGTCAAATGGAGGACGAGAGGAGGAGAGGAGCGAGGGATGGAGAGGAAGAGGAAGAGGAGGAAAAGGAGCAACAAATAAAGAGAAGAACAGGAGGAGAGACGTGATGGAGAGATGACGGAGAGAGAGAGAGCGATGTTTCACTCTGCTGCACAAAACAATCACAACCCTCTCTCTCTCTCCATCTATCTGGAAAATAACAGAAAGAGAGGAGGAGGAAGAAAGAGAGGGAGAGAGAGAGAGAGAGAGAGAGAGAGAGAGAGAGAGAGAGAGAGAGAGAGAGAGAGAGAGAGAGAGAGGCTGTGATTGTTAAAAAAAAAAAAAAAACCTCTCGCCCACGCAGGTCAGGCCGAGCCGAGTAGAATCCTAAACCGCAAAATAAATAAATAAACTAGAAAATTTCCTCTTGGGAAATTTTGAAAGGGCACCGGAGCTACTGCCGTTCCTACCATCTCTGTCAACATGGGAATCAAACCCATGATCTTAAGGTCAAGACAGAGCTGATCAGACACATGATCATCTCTCTATGAGCACTGATATGGAGGAGCTGTAATCACATGAAGTTACATGTGTTAGAGTGAGAGAGATGAGTGAGGAATTTGATGTGTTTGTGTGTCTTTAACTGTAATCACAGGAAGTTACCTGTGTATGTTAAGAGTGTGGGAGAGGAGAAAAGAGGAGGAAGAGGAGAGGAAGAGTATGTTACCTGTGTGTTTTTAATGTGTGTGTGTGTAACTGTAATGACATGAAGCTGGTTCTAGAGTCTGTGTGTGTGACTGAGCTGCATCCTGTATCAGTGTGATTTAGCTGTGTGTCTGTGTTTACAAACATCTTAACGAGCTCCAGGTGGATTGTTTATGGAGTTAACGACCCTGGCCTGAGGATCAGAGGTTACCATGACAACTTGAGCTCCAATGACGATAGGGGCCCCCAGGCTGAATACAGAAACTGAAAGACTGATTTTCTGCCTCTGCACTGGTCTCGCATTCTGACAAAAAGCTCCTATCAGAACAAGACACGGATCAAGGTGCCCTAAGGCCTTCCTGAAAATTTTGGATTTTGGTTTCTACAGTAAATATTTTGGACACGGGCAGTTTTAAAACATCGGTCCGTTCTGCTCCTCTCAGAGGATGGAGTCAATGAGGAAAAGAGACAGACATGGAAAAGGCTGCTAATTCAAATTCTGTAAGTCTCTCTGATATTTTGAACACATTGTGCGAGACACAACAAGTTTGTCTACAAAACTGTGAAAAAATTTTGGAGTGTAAATTGATGAGGAGTGTGGAAAGAGAAAGAATCAGGAGTTTTTCTGTTTCACTCTGCTGATGACATCAAAACGAACATTCCGTGCAATACACACCCATTATAATCTCATAATTTCTCCAAAAATGATCATGGTCATTGATCTATTGATCAAAAACTATAAACATCAAAGTGGAGTAATACCCCAATACACAAGACTTGTGTCTACTATTTAAAGTTTAAATGGAGTCTCTAGGTGAAAGTATGCCTGAGCAGTAGACGTTTGTTAAACTCCAATGTTTGGTTTTTTTTTTCTCTTTTTTTCGAGTCCCATAGACTTCAATGCAAAATTTTTCGCAGTTTTTCGCGACTTACGTCGAGAAAATTTCGAGAGCTTAGAAAAGTAATAGCATAGCGATCCCGATCAGGACACACGTTTTGATATATAATAAAACTCTTCGAGTTGCAGGACTAAAATCGAAAATCATCCGGAAGATGAAAAAAAATAATAACTAGGAAAAAATCCACAGAATAACAAAGTAAAATAAAGCTGTTGGGTCGAGTGCCCTGGCGATGGCCGGTGCCCTAATAAAGACAGAAAAAGGTTTTTTAAACTTCCTCTGCTGCAGGTTACACACAACAACACACAACAACACACAATAACACATGTACAACAACACACACAACAACAACACACACGTACAACAACACACAACACACAACAACAACAACAACACACAATAACGCAAAAAAAATGATGTTAAATATTCTAATTATTTTTTTTATTTATTTTTTTTGTTGTTAATTGTAGCTCATAACTGTATTTACACCTATAGCAGCTAATTATTACGTCCTGCGTCCATTAAAGGGTCATTCCAACCAAATCCGTTACGTAACATTTGCAACAGGCATAAGTTTTACCAACTCAATATAAAAAACTACAAGAAAGGAAATCAAAATATCATAAGTAGTGGTTCAACGGATCTCAGCTGATCCGCGATCACGCAAGACAAACGAATGCGTGCAGTGAAGGAAATCGTACAGCGGAATAAACGAGTGATTAAAAAAACTCTGCTCGTAAATTTGAAGATGCAGCTTTACATCACACAACAACAACACAATTGTTTGTTTTATCAACATGTTTACTGCCCGAATGTTAATTTCCTCCGAGCTAGTCGGCTAACTGCCTCTTTTGCGATTGTTTTGGAACATTTCAATATTTTCAATTTTCCTTTGATTCAGAACAAAACTGCAACTTTTTTTGCAATTTTCGCTGTCTCCTGCAATTTATCGCAACAAAAGCGATTAAAACATTGCAACAATCACAGAAAAAGCCGGTGAAATCCTGGAGGGACTGTATCCGGGTCCATGATCCCTACTATGAATAAAGTAGTTGGTGTTTTAATGCGGAATGACACGTTTTTCTGCTCGACCTTCACTGAGCTGTGGTGAAACCAGATGTTGTGACGATCAGATGACCGCAGTTAAATGGGTCGTCACACACACACATACATATATGTACACGGAGTTATACCATAAACACAGTGTTGGGCTCCAGGTGCTTCCTCTGACTCATGTCTGCATCCAGATCAACAGTGAAGCTGCAGCCATCTGCTGACAGCGACGATGAGGATGAGGATGATGATGATGATGATGATGCTCAGCTGTGCGATGATGCAGAGGTAAAGTCCGACAGCTCACGCTCAACCTCCAATCACGAGGCTCAAAACCAGTTCACCTGAGCGGCATCAACAAAACCAGCGATGACCCTGTTCAATACAGCGCAAGCACATTCAACCAGTAAATTCACCTTCTTTCTTTGTTTACACTGGGCGAATAATCCCTATAGTCACAGCAGTAGGTTTGTTACCTTTAATTGTCGGTGCAAGCTGTTTTCAGAACGGCGGAGCAGAGCCGTGAGCTGCTCAGAGCTACGCTACGGAGGCTCATGGGATTTCTTGGTTTCCCTCGTCAAACTCATCAAATACACAATGCAACAACTCCACAACGCTCTGAGTTGTGACCTGCACATTCACCACACTATGAGATAATAACACAACGTTACCACACAGAGTTGTTTTAGCAGCTCACGGCTCTGCTCCGCCGTTCTAAAAATAGCTTGCACCGACAATTAAAGGTAATGAACCTACTGCTATGACTATAGGGATTATGGCAATGGGCCAATTTGCCAAAATGTTGAACTATCCCTTTAACCACACTAGTGATCCTGTTACGCAACTCGACCCCGTGGCCGTCAGGACAGACAACGCTGACGCGGTTTTGTTTCGTCTCCGGGGAAACGCTCAGAAAACATCAAGGTGGATCATCGGTGCTCGATGCCGACCGTGAACTGAGGCGCCGATGATCCGTGATGTTGATCTCATTATCAGTCGGATCCTCTCCAGGCAGCTCGCCGCCGCCACTTGTTCATTTTATCGACACATTTATTGACTTGGGTTGTTTGTTTTTTTTTTCTTTCTTTTTTTCTTTTCCAATTACATGTTGGAAATAAATAATGTGTAGAAATGATGATCGATGAGCCAGACGAGGCTGCTCGCTGCAGAACTGCAGATCCTCACTGATCATTACTCATCAGGATGTGCAATCAATCAATTAAATGACGTTCCATTACTGGTACAGTACACTCTTAGAAATAAGGGTTCTAAAAGCGTTCTTCTACAAGGGCTGAGGTTCTACCTGGAACCATTTGCTTCTTGGTAACACTAAAGGTTCCTGTAAGAACCATTTTGATCCAGAGAACCCTTAAAAACCCTTTCCCCAAAGAAATGGTTTTTCAAGGGTTCTTGGTAAGACTAAGGGTTCCAGTAAAAGGGTTCTTGGTGGAACTCCTTGTGTGGGTTCTAGATGAAACCGTAAGAAGTCGGATATTTTCTGGATGAAACCCCCAGTAAAGGGTTCTGGGTGAAACCAATACGTAACCATAAAAGGGATTTTTGTAGAACCTCTCATTGGGGGTTCTAGGTGTAACCTTTCACAGATGGTTCTAGGTAGAACCCTTTATGTTGGGTTCTAGATATAACCCTTTAAGTTGGGTTCTAGATATAACCCTTTATGTGTTGGATTCTAGATATAACCCTTTAAGTTGGGTTCTAGATACAACCCTATGTGTTGGGTTCTAGATATAATCCTTTATGTGTTGAGCTCTAGATATAACCCTTTAAGTTGGGTTCTAGATATAACCCTTTAAGTTGGGTTCTAGATATAACCCTTTAAGTTGGGTTCTAGATATAACCCTTTATGTGTTGTGTTCTAGATATAACCCTTTAAGTTGGGTTCTAGATATAACCCTTTAAGTTGGGTTCTAGATATAACCCTTTAAGTTGGGTTCTAGATATAACCCTTTATGTGTTGTATATAACCCTTTATGTGTTGG
The DNA here is from genome assembly GCA_030347415.2 of Decapterus maruadsi. Lineage (NCBI taxonomy): Eukaryota > Metazoa > Chordata > Actinopteri > Carangiformes > Carangidae > Decapterus > Decapterus maruadsi. The sequence continues at coordinate 4,001,952 of CM064898.1, forward strand.
GTTCTAGATATAACCCTTTAAATTGGGTTCTAGATATAACCCTTTATGTGTTGGGTTCTAGGTAGAACCCTTTAAATTGGGTTCTAGGTGGAACCCTCCAGAAGGGTTTTTCTGAGGACAAGCTGAAGATCCTTATATGGTTCTACATAGCACTTCTATTTCTAAGAGTGTACCAATAGTTTTTAATGTTGAATTCTCCTCCTGCACAACAACAACAACCGGTGACGTCACTGTGACTCTGTAATTACAGCGAAAACATAAAGTTTTTTTAATTGAAGCTCAGGAATGAAACGTAAAAGCTGCTGCTGTTGTTCAATTGGATCAAACATTTAAAGACGCAGTCGGTTCAGTTCATGATTCAATCTGCTGCTGGATCTTCACACTGTGGGTTTTCTTTTTTTGCTGTTTTGCCATCTGTGCTCCGGCTTTGTGCATGTGCATGTGCATGTGCACGTGCCCGTGTGTGTGTGCGTCGCAGCAGCAGCAGCAGGAACGTAACGTTTAGCCTGACATTTAAAACGCAGCCCGGCTCTTTCTTTCCTGCAGGTGAACCGTTCAGAAACCTGCTGGAGGGGTTTAATATGCAGGGGGGAAGCCCTGTGGGTCAGCCTGCATGGCACACGCTCAGGTGCGTGACACGCGCGCACGTTAAAGGGATAGTTCACCCGAAATTGAGATTTCACTCATCATCTACTCACCCTCATGTCGACTAAGGGCTGTGAGAAGTTTCAGATCCTTCGTGGCTTCTCTGAGTTACAGGGGGTCTCGGCGTAGCAGTGCATGTCCATGTAACGGTTGCAAATGGACACCAACTGTCTTCGTCACAAAAAGACACACCAATAAACATCCAAATACCTCCATGCTGCTCGTCTATAATGTCCGAAATTGTCCCGAAAAAGATTAAATTTCAAGCTTGTTTTGTAGCGGAAGCTCCTCTTCCCAGTAGATAATGAGTAAAATTTCAATTTTGGGTGAACTATCCCTTTAAAACCACAGCATCAACAGACACATGCACACACACACTCTCTCTCTGCAGCTCCATCCATCTCCCTTATGCGCGCTGCTCTTACACACAGACACACACAGGGTCTGTAAACACACATGAGAACTGCACACACATGCACGCACACACGCACGCGCAAAGAACTGCACAACCTACATCCCCGTGCGCACGCAAAGAACACGCACGAACGAACGCGCGCGCGGAGCGGAGCCCACAGAGACCCACACAAACTCCGCAGCCCGCCTCTCTCTCTGTCTCTCTAACACACACACACATATGCACGTGCGCATACACACACCAGCAGCAGCAGCACGCGCACTCTCTGCACCCCCTCTCTTTCCAGCATTAGTCAATAGAGTCAGGATACATAAACCACCCACCACCCGTCACCCGGAGCAGCTCGCTGCGCCTGCTGCTGCTGCCACGGTCCGAGTCCGAGTCCCTGCAGCAGCGGCTCCAGCGCCGCGCAGTCCAACCGAACCAAACCGAACCCAACAAACAAACAACAAACAAACAAGCAGCAGCTGAAGGTGTCACAGAGTCCGGACATGTGGGAGGAAGCAGCAGCTTCTCAGAATAAACACCAGGAGTTATTACACAAACTGATTCTTTCCATTAAATAAAGCGCACGTGAGGCTGCAGCAGCTTCACGCACACACACACTGTTCAACATCTGTACACAGAGAAAAATAGGGGACATTTCTGTACTTAAGGGTACAGTTCTGTCCAATTAGGGCCAATTATTGTACTCTAGAGAACCTATGTGTACCTTTTGGGGGTTAAAAAAGGCACATAAATGTTTCAGAATGGTACAAAATTATCTCTTAAAAAAGGTACGCCTGCAGCGACACGGGTTTGTACCCTTTTGAGTGCATTTCCGTACTTCTATTTTTCTCTGTGTATAAAACGGTCACTGAGTTAAACACCTGAATCCACGGCTGTGTTGTTGTTGTTGTGGTGTTTAAACTGAATCTCCTACATTAATATGGCCCTCGGTCCCTTCATGTGTGTGTGTGTGTGTGTGTTTCCTCTCTGACTCCAGGTCAGTGAGCTCGCGCAGGTGTGACGTGGCCGCAGCTGAATCTACAGTTAATTAATCAATTAGCTGCAGCTGCTTACAGGTGTTAATAAAGGAGTTTTTTTTTCTTTTTTAATCCGGATCAGTGTGTGTGAGGTGTGAGTAGCAGCAGCAACGGTCGGAATCGAGCCGGTTCCTACCTGTTCCTCCGGAGACGCTGCTCCTCCGTCCGCGTGAAGGTGGAGATTATAATAATAAAAACACAGATATTGACGGTTGTTCTCCTCCAGATGAACGGGTAGTCCTCCTCCTCCCTCTCCTCCTCACTCCTTCTGGCTCCGCTCTCTGCGCGGATCTGTCTGTCTGCCCGTCGCTGCCTTTCTCGCGGGATTTCCTCCTCCGCCTTCCTCCTGTCTCCTCCTCCTCCTCCTCCTTCTGTTCTTCTTCTTGCAGCTTCTGCTCCGCGCGGCGATCAGCTCGTCCTCCTCCCGCCGCCTGGACGGAGACGGAGCGGCTCGCGACGCTTGAGCTCGTGCTGTTGCTGATGATGAAGCTCAGCGCGAGCCATCCTGCTCCTGCTCCTGCTGCTGCTGCTGTGGGGGAGAGAGAGGAGGATGAGGAGGAGGAGGAGGAGAAGCAGCAGACCTGGAGCTACAGGTGACGCGGCTGCGGGAGGAGCGCGCGCGGCTGGTTCCCGTTGTGGCGGGTAACTGGCAGAGTCGGTGGTTTAAACCTCACTACACTGCAAAAACTCAAACTCGCACCAAAAAATTTGTCTTATTTCTAGTTAAAGCTTTCAGAAAATAAAATTGAATTTGAGCCCATGTGGGTCCTAACATTAGTCTAAAAACTCATCTTTCAGACGATGGAGCCCAAACTTTGTGCAAAATTCTATTTTTGAGTAAATCCGGGATGAAAGTGTGTTTTTTTTTTTTTGTTGCATTGGACAATGCAGGTGCACGGACTATACGTCAGCCTGCGCCCGATTCATCAGCCACTGATATTGGATCCGTCATCCGTTAATCAAACGTCTGAGACGCGCGTGCACACACACCGAGCTCGATAATGACCAATCAAATTAGTTTTCATTACTCGGGTAAACTCGTGACAACTCGGCGCGACAAACAGGACAAACGGCCGTTTCTGTACACCTTTAAAATGTAATTTCTAGTCGAAACAAATCTAATTATACTAAAAATAAAACTCAACACATAAAAAGCTTGTTTTTTTAGACACTTTTTTAAAATTACTTTTTTAAAGCATATTTTCGTTTGAAATAAGTAGAAAAATCTGGAGCAAACACAAATAACCTGCTTTCACTGGCAGATTTTTCTACTTATTTCAATTGAAAATAAGCTTGAAACAAGTGTAAACTGTCTACAAACAATTAATTTTTGGGCGACTTGTCTTACTTTTTTGATTAAAAATAATGTAGATATTTTGATAAGAAATAAAACAAATATTCTTTGAAAGATTTTGATTTTTTACAGTGTAGCCTCCTCCACTCCCTCCCTCCCTCCTTCTCTCCCTCCTTACCGACTCAAATTAAACGTTATTGGCTGTTCTCCAGCTCCCCTATGGAAACTGTACTTTCTGCTCTGACTGGCGTATTGATTAATCTCTGCAGAGTATTTCTCTTCACAGGACCAGCTCGTGAATCACGACGCATTTAAAAACCCTCGAGTTTCACCTTTTGTTTTCCCCCTCCTCGAGCTTCACCGCCTCAGTCCGTCTGCTTTGTTCCAGCTCCTCCATTAACTTCTCTGACAACTCACTATATTTTCTCCCAAAGGCTGAAGACGCCAACCCCTAAATATCTATCTGAACGTATATCAAAGTTGCACCAGAGTTAAAAACTGGATTGTTTTGTTGCTTTGGACACATCATAGTGGGGTTTCCATCCGCCTATTCTTATTCGCATTTTCAAAGTTTGTGGGAAGAAAACTTGGATGGAAACGCCAGAAATTCCCAATCACTACTGAACTTACCCGCAGGTCTTCTCCCAATAATAGCAAAACAATAATGCATGGAAATTCGCATTTTCTTGTTACGCATTTTCACAAAATTCGCTCAAAAACTGGATGAAAACTTGACTACAGATATATAATCTAGTGACGATTTGCTTCACCTAAAACCAATAGGGGAATCCAATTAAGCTAATTTCTACGGTGGCCCTGAAGGCTCAATAAACATAGAAAGACACAAAAAAAAAACATGTTGCAAATTCAGAAAAAGTGAAAGAAAAACGTGTTTCCAGCAAAGACCAATGCTAAGATAACTACATACAGTATATGCAATAATACAGTATGTGACATTGTTGTTGTAACAAACCAAACAAACAACCAGTCGCCGTCTGCGCAACTTTTAAAGTCAAGAAGAAGAACAATTTTATTGTGTCACGAGAAACATTTCCTTTTTAACTGAACAGAAGAGGCGTGAGAATCTTAAAAGACACGAGTGGACGGTGACATGTTGTTTGTAACGGTATAAAACGTTGGTGTGATGTATTTTACAGTAATGTTATCAGCGACTGCTGCTGATACGCTGTCATCGTAGTGGATTCACTGCTACTAATCTCGTCTGGTGCTAAATGTTCCACAGGGAATGAATGAGTGTGTGTCTGTGTGTGTGCGCACGTATAATCCATCATAACGCAGTAGACACCTGGTGCCTCGGCCATTACTCCTGCTTTGGTCTGTACAGTGTGTGTGTTTGTGTGTTTGTGTGTGGGAGTCAGTATCCATGGGACACCTGATTCAATTACTGGATCATCATGAAGAGATGAATGGAGCGGCCACGGAGGGAGGGGACAAAAGGAAGGAAAATAGAAATATAAGAGGGGAAATAAGAGGTATAGATCGACACAACACAATAACAATGATTTTTTTTTGAAGTGCTGAAAGAAGGAGGGATGAGGGAATAAGAGAGATGAAGGATAGGAGAGGAGAGAGGAGGAGGCGAGAGAGAGGGAGTTGTGCATCTGTGTGAATGTGACATTTTCCAGGACACACACTTGTTGAGGTAAAAGCCAAAAGTGTGTGTGTGTAGAATTTGGCTCAGATAGTGAAGTCATTCCGAGCTCAATCTACACACACACTCAGTCAGTCAGGTATGCGACCATATAAGCAGAAGGCGAGACGACGGGCAGTGCACTGAAGAAGAACGTGTTTAAAACTATAAAAACACTGAATGAACTTCTCCTGATTAAACTCAATCAGCTTCCTGTCGGTTTCTCTCTCCTCGCTGGAAAAGTTTAAACAGCTTCATTTAAAACCTGTTCAGTCTGATTCACCGTCGCCTCCTGCTGGTCAGCCTGCTCACTGCACCTCCTGGGGATGGAAGGAAGGAAGGAAAGACAAAGGGAAAGAAGGATAAAGGGATAGAAGAAAGGAAGGAAGGAAGAATAAAGGGATAGAAGGAAGGACGAAGGGATAGATGAATGGAAGGAAGGAAAGACAAAGGGAAAGAAGGAAGGAGGGAAGGATAAAGGGATAGAAGAAAGGAAGGAAAGACAAAGGGAAAGAAGGAAGGATAAAGGGATAGAAGGAAGGAAGGACAAAGGGAAAGAAGGATAAAGGGATAGAAGAAAGGAAGGAAGGAAGAATAAAGGGATAGAAGGAAGGACGAAGGGATAGATGAATGGAAGGAAGGAAAGACAAAGGGAAAGAAGGAAGGAGGGAAGGATAAAGGGATAGAAGAAAGGAAGGAAAGACAAAGGGAAAGAAGGAAGGATAAAGGGATAGAAGGAAGGAAGGAAAGACAAAGGGAAAGAAGGAAGGATAAAGGGATAGAAGGAAGGGAAGACAAAGGGAAAGAAGGATAAAGGGATAGAAGGAAGGAAGGAAAGACAAAGGGAAAGAAGGAAGGAGAGAAGGATAAAGAGATAGAAGAAAGGAAGGAAAGACAAAGGGAAAGAAGGAAGGATAAAGGGATAGAAGGAAGGAAGGAAAGACAAAGGGAAAGAAGGAAGGAGGGAAGGATAAAGGGATAGAAGAAAGGAAGGAAAGACAAAGGGAAAGAAGGAAGGATAAAGGGATAGAAGGAAGGAAGGACAAAGGGATAGAAGGAAGGAAGGAAGAATAAAGGGATAGAAGGAAGGACAAAGGGATAGATGAATGGAAGGAAGGAAGAAAGGAAGGAAGGAAAGACAAAGGGAAAGAAGGAAGGACGGACATTGGGAAAGAAGGAATGATAAAGGGAAAGAATGAAGGAAGGATGATGTGAACGATGGAAGGAAGGACAAAAGGAACGAAGGAAGGATAAGGGGATAGGGAAGGAAGGAAGGAAGGACGAAGGGAAAGAAGGAAGGAAGGACAAAAGGAACAATGGGAGGAAAGATAGAGGAAGGGAGGGAACAGACCAGGTCAACTGGATCCAAAGAGGAAGGACGAAGGGAAGGGGGGAATGAAGTAAAGAAGCAAGGGAAAAAGAGTTGTGGAAAGAAGGAAGGGAGAAAGGAAGGAAAAAACAGATGAAGGAGAACAGGAGGGTTTGGAAACTAGCCATGCACTTGGCTGCAATCCCACAGATTTACACAACAGTGTTCATCAATATGTAGCTACTGTTCCAAATTTAAAAATAAATAAAACTGAAACTGAAACTATAACCTTTGAATCCGGTGAATGAATGAATCCGGCGTCAATTTCCAATTTTAAGTAAGTTTTGTTTTGTGTTTTTGCTTTTTTTTTTACTGCACTCAACCTTAACTCTGATGTATATGTCTCTATAAAAAGGGGTGAGTCATTTTATGGATATCCTGTTTCTTTCATTGTTTATGCTAATTATTGTCCTTCTCTCTGCTTTTGTTTTATTTTTTTAAACCTGAACTCAATCAATAAAGTCAATCAGTTCATCAATCTATTTATTTATCTCTTTGACTTTCCGTCCTGCTGAGTGCTCCCAGAATGCTTTGCTACTCAAACCTCAAAGTACATAGCAATCAATTAAGATGATAATTAAAGCTTCAGTCATAATGAATTACTCCGGTCGCCTGCTTACAACCCTCCGTCTCCTCTTTCGTCTCCTTTACTCCCTGGTTTCTCCTTCTCCTCCTCCTCGGTCACATCTTCATTTTCTCCTTTCCCTCTCTTTCCCATTTCCCCCTCGTTAGGCGTTAACAAGCGAGTGTCGGCCGTGACGTTCTGGTTAAACGGTGAGATTAACTCCTCTCAGCGCTTCGCTCTGCTCCGACAAGCAGCAAATTAGACCTGCATGTGTTTGAATGTGTATCAAGAGGAGAGGAGTACTGTATATTATTTGCATCAATGTGAGTTGTTTTTTTTCCACATATAACGAATGTTTATCCGTCAAATAGTCCCGAATCAATCAATCTGCACCAAGCTCGGTTGGAGAGATAACCCCAGTGCATCCTGGGACAGCTGTGCTGAAAGGGGCAGATGCTGCAGAGTGTTATCTCTTTCCTCGACATTGCGAGGTAGGACATTTTCATCAATATTTCTCCTTGGAGGTCCACGCTCGACTGAGTGCCGGTCGAGTTTGTGTGTGTGTAAGTGTTATTGATTGAGGAAGGTCTTATCACTTCATCACAACTAGGCTACACCAAATTAAGGGCGGTAGAATCAAGACAGGAGGAAAATTTAAACAGACAAGGCGATTGGAAACGAAATGAACCAAAATAAGGCGTTAAAAGGCACCAAAGAACAGGATAATGTGCATGTCTCTGATCTACAGGAGCAGAAATTATCGCAGCAGTGCTGAAAAAAAAAAAGAAGGGGTTTGGCGTGGACCGCGGGAAGTAGAGCGTTGATTAAATCTCCCATCGCAGCGACTGTGCCATCGTCTGGCATCCGGCTGCCGGCGAGAGATCAGCCAGAAAAGACCATTATCATCTGCTGCAGTTGGTCTGGGATCAGCGGCGTCCACTTCACACTCCCGTCGGCTCACACAGCTTCAAGTCTGACACGTCAACGATTCTCCAAAAAGCAGAACAATGAGACGTCGGCGCCAGGTGAGCAGGTAAAAGGGTGAACGGGTTCAGAGGACCAGGGAAGCTAAAGAAGGAGCTGAAGAGGAGTTCAAGTACAGTGGGATGATTAGGGTAACAGGGAAAAAGGTTGGCCGGTGGGTATGGGGGAGGAAGGTGACTGGGAAGGGTTGCACCAGGTAGGACAGGTGAGCATTTTTGATAATGGAGTGAGGTAGAGTATGGCTGTCAATCAATTACAATATCTAATTGTGATTAATTGCATGAGCAGCCACAGTTAATCACACATTCTTCATTTGTCCAAAATGGACCTAAAAGGAATTCTTCCAAGTGTTTAATAAAGGCTAGATGTACTTTCTGGACTTCTGGTAGCTGAACAACATTTTTTTTTTCATTGTCCCTAACCCCATCCGGTTAGTGTTAGCAAAACGGTTCAGCAGCTGATTCAAGACCTCAACAACCTCAACCATTGTTGCTTTGGCAAAGACAAAGACTGGACGATACGGTCACTCCGTATCAGAAAGTGACAGGAAAGACAATATGTTCCCCGGGTTCTGTAGAGGGTCCTATGTTCCCCGTTGTTGCCGGTCGATGGACTCTATCTATCTGGCCTGTCTCGCCTCTACCTGGTCTTTTTACTAAACTTAACCAACTCCTTTCTTCATTGCTTAAACCCAACCAATGGGACAATTCAACTTCTTGCTCAAAAATAGGCAAAGTCACAACTCCACTTGCAGGTATGAGTACAAAAATTGCATGTTCCCCTGGTCCTTTTAGGGAAAAGCGCGGAACATATGAAGTGGGGAGCATAGGACCTGGGGAATAGGGATGATCCCAAGACCAAACAAGCCGGTGCTAGCTCATCCACAATGTCTACTTGTATTGGGAACAAGCTAGTCCTGGTTTGCTTGGAAGTGATTAAAAATAAACAATACCTCTGGAGACGACTGTGACGATGAGTAAAGAAATGAAGTTTGATGACTGTAAAGAAAACAGCTGCTAAATCAAACATAAACTAATAATGATTGGCAAATTTACGATTTACAACTTTACGATTAGGTTTCTATACTCTTTAGTGTTCGAGTTCAGGTTGAGTTTGAATCCAAAGTCCAAAACGAACAGACTTTAATAGCTCAGATGGAAGATCCAGAATCGGAAGAAGTCCCAGTTGGTAAATTGGGACTGAGCGTATTTTGGCATTGGGAATTCTAAATATTAAGTTTAAATTTGGAACTAAAGCACTAAACAAACTCTGTTTCCACCTGAGAGCATCCGCTTCTGTTTCAGTAGCTCGCTGCAGCTCTGATACCACTTGAAGTCGGCCTGATCCTGTGTAGAAGTGTATACCCATAATCTCCTTACTGAGTGGCCTCTGGGGGGTGTTCAAATAGTCACAAGCTCGATATCTTGGGCAGAGGGCAGAGGTTGAAGGAAATGGCTCTTAACTCCGTGATGTCTTTACATAACACCATAAAGCCGCTCTCATGTGAATAAAAGTCTTTGCGGGGCAGATTCAGCCGACCGGAGGATTAGAAAACAGCTTTCTCTGCCTCTTCTCCTTCTTCGCCGCCACCATCTTCGTCTTTTTCCTTCCTCCCTCTATCAAAGCTTTTCTCTGTCATTTACCCTCCTCCTCCTCCTCCTCCTTCTTCATCATCCTTTGTTCTATTCGTGTCTCTCTGTGGGTTTCCGTGTCTTAAAAACCCAAATTGGGGGATTACGGGAAAGTCACCTTGCCCTCGCCGTCCAGCCCTCAGACGAGAGGGGCACTCGAACACACACGTTGTCTTCTATCTAATCTAAACACTCTGTCTTACACCTGAATTTCACTCTATGAAACACACTCTCAAACAAACACACACACACAGACACTTCTAGAGACCTGAGGAGGAGGCTGAGTGAGTTCAGTGTGACCTCGATGCAGGAAAGAAGAAAAAGAGCAAAGAAGATTTCATGGTGTGCTGGTTTCTCTGAGTCTGGCTGCTCAGATGTCTGTCTTTTTCCAGATGCACTTGTGCAGGACGACGTAACAAAGAGGCAGACAGGAGCAAAGAAACAACGTGGGAGGGAAGTTTCTTCTTTCAGTGACAAACTGCTACAATCAGCATTGTTTCTTTTTTACCTTATATCTCAAACTCCATGATCCATGCAGTTCCCCTCATCACTGTCAGTGTTTCCGCTTTAGGATTTCTTTAAGGAAATCCCCAACCCCACTCCGACTGGTGGTTATCCATCACCCACGACTGTAACATTATGGCGTACCGACAAAAAGGGTACATGGTGTTAAACTTATGGGCTACAATAACGTCGTCAACGTGGTTGATTGATAAACCCAGCAGATGGTTCTCAACCTTTTTACACTAAGGACCCCTAACTTGACACAAATTAGACCACGGACCCCCATTGGACAAAACTTTCAAGCGAACCAGAAATACACAAATATTTGTTCTGAGACTGAATAACATTGTACATTTAAATTAGGGCCAATGGTGTGAAGTTTTGGAAACATTATAGAGAAATTTCTGACAAAAAATACAATTTCTCCAAAAATTTGTTGGAAAAAATCTAAAAAAAAGTTCAAGATTTTCTACAAAAAAAGTGGTAAATTTCTCAAAACAGCAAACAACAAACAAACAAACGAAAAAAAAGTGGTAGAATTTGGGGACCTCCTTTTAACCTTCTCAAAGACCCCTGGGGGTCCCCGGACCCCACGTTGAGAACCACTGCTTTAGGGGATGTATTGATTATGGCCCTTTTCCACTAGCACTCAAGCGCGACGTCAGATTCAACACGAGAATCAAACCCGCCAGTTTTAAAACACACCGGCAACAGTGACCGCTGATGATGGGATAGGATAGGTATTCAGCGTGGTCAATACTGAGCCGAGTGCTATCGTCATTAATATCACTTTGATTTCACCGAGCACGAGCGACCGATCAAGAGGAAGTGATATCAGTGTCAATATTAATATTAATATGAATGCGACCTGCGTGCAGGTAAATTCTCTCCTCTTCCTGCCGTCCTCCTTTCACCTGAGCTGGTAAAAAGATTAGCGTCCCGTCCTGAAAAACACTCCGGCCCCAATCCCATCAGCCCCGGCTTCCTGTGCCCGTCACGCTTTCATCCCGCCACCGCCGCCGCCGCTGCTGCCTGGACGCTGCTCGGTGTTTGATAACAACGTTAAAAAAGATGAGGTGGGGAACAGAGGAATGAGGAGGAGTATTTTCATCAGATGAATGGTGTTTCAGTTTTTTCATTTCCGCAGGGAGAAGAGGACGCACAGCGATAGACGGCGAGGAGATAGAGTGGATGAGTGGAGAGAGAGAAAGGAGGAAGTGTGGAGAAGGAGAGGCTGAGGTTTGAAAGTGAAATCAAACAGAGAAAAACTAAAACACAGATTTAGTTCTGCTAAAAAAAAAAAAAAATCTTGGGAGGCAGAAATAATCTGGCTGGCCCCGAGTTCCCCGAGCGGCCGCTGCTCTGGACCCGAGCCAAAGCTTCAAAGAGCAGTTTTCACTTTGGCAGCTGCAGTGTGAGTAAAGTGGAGAGGCGACAGCAAAGGAAGAAGAAAAAATGAAAAGATATACTGTATGAACAGACAGAGTTAGATTGATATTTAGTGTGTGAGGCCATTAGCCTGCTGTAAATCACATGGCTGAGAGGACGCAGAAGTTATTTTTACTCGCTTCGGAGCTAAACACCATCCATCACACAGTATATGAACCATGTGTGTTAGGCTATGTCCCCGTGTTAATCTGAGGTGCAACAGGCTGCTGGTTGAATGAAGCGGACACAAGATGGCATTAAAGCACAGTCTGCTGGGAGGACTCTGATCATAGGAAAGCTGTCATTCATCCTTTCATTTAAATCCATTATTGTTTTGACCCAACACTGGTAATGAAAAAAAGAAGAAATCTGACCACATTGCAGTCATTTTATCTCCCTATCCACAAAAGATGACTATATCTATAATCTCTTTCTCTTTATTCACTGAATCTGTTTTACTCCAGAAATAAGGGGCCAAAATATAATGGAGCCAACTCTACTGGTACAGCTGAAAACCACGGCCAACACAAAAACCTCTTTTTCTCAGGATTTTGGTGCCAAATTGTCTTTTTGGGCTAAATTAACCTATATTCCACAGCCAAGTCAAGACTGGAACAAGTAGAGACTGTCTTCTTTCATTTGATGTATCGAATGTGTATATAATAATAGTACATAATATATGGTGGGTCTAAAAAGATCAGTCAACACGCTGGAAAGTGCCTGGCAAGCTGGGGCCAGCTGCTGTGAGAACGGCTGGCAGTTAAAGAGTTAATTGGTTTTATTGGGAGTTTATCCTCAGTGGATGTGAGAGTCGAAGGCCAGAGGAAGTTGTTGTGATGCTGTGTGAAGCCCTAAAGTACAAATAAACATGTCGTGCCTTGCTGTTTACCATTGTTTCCTGTCATGTTCACTGAATGATCACAATTAAAAAGCTACAACATGTGGTTTGAAAGGATTTAAATGAATTTACATGGATCTGAAATGAAAAACCAATAAAGAAATACAATATAAAGTTTGTGAACAACAGGCCATACTGTAACTAGTAGCAGTAAAAGCCCTCAGCACTGGGAACCTGCAGCAGTCAAACAGCAGATCAATGTCGCCCTCTGCTGGACAAAAAATATACAGGTGTAGGGTGTTGAAGATGAAACTATGCAGTTCTACATCAGATCATCATTGTGCAGAAGAAAAGCTGTGAAATCACAATGCATTTAAATGGAGGTTATAGTAAAAGAAGGGCTCAATGAATGGAATGAAATGCAAAGTTTAACTAGAGAATGCATTTCCTGAAGGAAATACGGGTGAATGCTGAAAGCTGGAAGCTGAATAAATTGTTGAAACAATGCTGACTTAAGTGAAGGAATTTCTGAAGCAATCTTGAAAAGATGAAACAATATCTGAAGAGTAAAAGTAGAACATGTAAGAAGGAGGCTGAAAACGATTGGAAATTAGTTGAATTGTTGAAGAAGAAATGAAATGTAAAGGTTAATGGTTTAAAAAAAACAGGACACAAACAAACTTGTAGATGTCCTACAACAGTTTCCTGTGCACAAACTAAGAACTCTTGCTCAACTTTGAAAGAAAATGTCAAGTTTAATTCTTTCAAAGTTGATGCCAACGCCGATTCAAACGATTCCTTTGCCAAAGCAATCTTGTGGTCATGGCGTTACGACTCTCTAAACCAGTAGAGCGCTGTGATTGGTGAACATAAATGGTGTTCAAGACTCAAAAAGTTCCTATGGCTCGTTTCTAGACCGACCTACGGAGCAAATATTTGCTGCCGCTGGGTGCGTCTAGATTTCTAGGCTAGCTCAGATCACCTGGGGGGTCTGGATGCTTCATACCATACAAGTGGATCTAAGGTACATTTGCACAGACTATAACTTTGGCCTCCAACATGGACATCGTCTGACTTATCATCACTTTGACACCTGACAGGCCTATTCAAATAAACGGTGCATTGCAGCCCTGAACACGTTCGTCAGGAGAGATCAGGTCGTGTCTGTGGCTGGACCACGGCTTTGTTAACATGTCATGTCATCAGGGATCAAACAGGAAGTGGTTTCTGCCAATAAATCATGGCTTTCCAGTGTAAAAACAGCAGATGACAGCTGCCGTCTGACTTGACATTGATTGAACACGGCTCGTTATCATGACACCGACAACTCATCACAAACCAGACCGATAGGAAAATGAGGCGAGAAGCAAAATACACCAACCAAAACTTCTTAAACTCTGTGATCAGCACAGTCTACCTTGTGTCATCAATTTTCCATAAAAGGAACAAGTTCATTTGCACAACTGTTTTTCTATTACAGCAATCTTGTTACAGATCTTGGGTGGTCACCTGGCAACTGCAGGTCAGGAAACCACTGGAAAACCATAAACTACAACCAATAAATTCAAATAGCATAGAACTGCGTTATGTTGGAGGAAAACTGGAGGAGTGTTGGACTGCATCCAAGCTGCTGACGTGAGGTTTAAAAGGACTACATGAAATGTTAAACCAAAGTTTGGACTAAATCAGCAATGCAGCAATACTGACACTATCAAAACAAAAAAAGAACAATGGGCTTTGGTACAGATGAAGTCTGAAGCCCTAGTTCCCGCTGATTTGCAACAGTCACCCTATTTTAAAAAAATGCAAATTATTTGGTTTGTGACTGGAGCGCCAATAAATACCCACACATGAGGTGGTGCAGAAACACGGACAACAGGGAGAGGACAGGAGGTCAGAGACAAACGCTGCAGGTTGGTGTCTTTCTTAATATCATCATCACCAACAACAACGCTTTCTCTTAATGTTTGGATGCAGTAAACTAATTTAAATTTCTCACAAACGCTAACTGCTTATTTGATAAGCTGAATTATAAGGTTTAACACACACTGTGGAGTTTTAAAAGCAGTTGTTTCTGCACTAAACAGGTGGGATGTTCATTCAGAATTTCATTCAGACGGTGAAACAGCATTCAGACTCAATAAGGAAAATACAGCACTTGATTTCAAAATAAGGTTATAATCAGTGTTGGTCTGTTCAAACTACTAACATGTAGCCTACCCTACCAAAACATAACAGTACTTGCAGCCCTCTTTACACTAGTTAAATTGGCGAACATAACGTAGCCTACTTTTAACAATAATACTGTATCTAACGAATGGTGATACTCTGCCTGCTTGCTGCTAGCTGGCTGATATATTAACAATGTTTTTACAAAACAAAGCCTATTTAATCATTTCATTTATCACTAATGTCAATGGAGGCTACCGTACTATATTGATTGCGTGTGGGCAGTGACGTCACTGAAAGCAAAGTTCTACTGTTGGCACGGCGACGGTTGCCGCAACGTTCGAATACAAACACACTTGTTATTAGCCTAATAAACATGACAAAACTGTCCCACAACGATTAGAAAAGAAGTTAAATAACATTAACATACGTTTCAAGAGCAGCTTAAGACCATAAACATGAGTTTCACAGATTGTCAGTACCTGTAGTTTGTCAGGACAGGACGAAAGTTGGCACCTGTTGGAGCTTGTTTGTTTAAGAGCTGCGCGAGCGTCGAACCGGAAGTTATGATCCCTCGGGCAGGAATCACAGCAGCGCCAGAGCACCACCTACTGTCTGAAAGGTGTAACGCCCCATTTAAAGAATGGACCAAAATGTTAGAATTATAATTTTAGAAAATAGGTCACAGAAAAACAGTGTGGTTGATTGTTTAAAACCTTTACACTTTCAAGCTAAAGTTACATGAAGTTTTTATACAAATCCAACATTTAACCTGTTACTACCTAGCCGTCTGTCAGGGCAGAACAGCTATTGTAGCAGTTTTGCAACACTAACATTATTTTTTATGACTGTGAACTGTTTATATTTTCTTTAGCATATTTTTTGGTCTAAAAAAATGACAGACTGGTTTGTATTACGATGAAAAAAACGCAATAATAATTGATTTTTGGAAATTTAATCATTGCGAGTTTTTCCACCACCCCTGATGGACATGCAGTAGATATAATTTACACATTTTCTGATTATCTCCTCCAGAAATGTCAGTGAACTCCTCCTCCTCCTCCTCCAATGGCTGCCCTCTCGATGTTGAACCTTCCTCCATCAACTCCTCTTATTTTTTAAGCATGCATTGCTTCGTCATGAGACCTAGCTCCTTGGTTTTTTCCATGTACAACATCACCAACATCCTCGTCCTCCTCCCTCTCTGCTCCTTCATCATCTACCTGGGTCTCCAGCGATGGCGCCAACAGCGTTCCTCCACCGCAGCAACGACCAGTCACTCCGACAGCTTCACCTACCACATGGTCGCCATAGAGCTGGTTGGCGTCTTGGGGAGCATCATCTGCCTCTTTGGTGTCCACGCTTATTATTATGTGGCGGTGGTGTCGGGGGGCTTTTTTTTATCCATCACCTGGACTGGACAGATGTTCTTCCACAGCCTAACCTGCCTGGAGCGCTACCTGGCCGTCGTCCATCCCATCATCTATCTGAGCCTGAGGAAGGATAGAGGGATCAGGATCAGAAATATCACTAATGGATGTGCTTGGCTGTTCAGCATCACATATGCAGGTCTCTTCATGTTAGGGAATATCATACTAGATCTCTGCGTCTTCTCTGTATTCTTTGTCGTCATGGTGTTCTGCAGCTTGTCCGTCCTCTGTGTCCTGACTCGTAGAGGACCAGGGGACCAGGGCGGGGACAGGGGGAGGGTGGACCAGTCGAAGCAGAGGGCTTTCTAC
This sequence comes from Decapterus maruadsi, assembly GCA_030347415.2. Taxonomy (NCBI): domain Eukaryota; kingdom Metazoa; phylum Chordata; class Actinopteri; order Carangiformes; family Carangidae; genus Decapterus; species Decapterus maruadsi. The sequence goes on from CM064898.1 coordinate 4,018,209, forward strand.
ACCATCATGGCCATACTGGGGGTGCTGTTGTTGAGAACTTGCTGGAATCTGCTTTGGATTGTGATCACTGTGTTGAAAGCAGATTGTGAATGCTTGATTACGATCACTGACTTGTGGTTGTCTCTTCCCAGCAGTCTGGTGCTTCCTGTCCTGTATCTGCACAGGTCAGGAAAACTAGGGTGTTGCCAGAAGAACACTGAGTGAGACTGAGCATTAGGTTATATTTGCATGATTTTAAAGATATGGATGTGGCCTCATGTAATAGCAATAGCAATAGCAATAGCACGTTTATTGTATAGCACATTTCCGCAACAAGACAACTAAAAGTGTAATCAATCCATTTCCTCTTAATGCTGCTTCTGTACATCATTGGCATCAGTTTCCCATAGGCTGTCCTGTTGTTTTCAACCTATTTATTAAAATAGAACAACTCGTGGTAATGTGGTGAATGTTTTTATTCAAGTGATAAAATGTACATGTATCTCAATGTTTTCTGCAGAGTGGGAAAATAAAGACATAATTATGTTTCCGTGAGTGATCAATTCCAGCAGAAACATCATAATTCATCACAACACACACATCACAGTCAATATCCTCAGAATATCCAGCAGAAAAATGCCGAAAAACACAGGTGTTTCTTCAGAGACGTCCAGTGACCACCACATGCACTTGGGATAATTTGGGGATGATCTTTTTTTTTTTCTTGTTGCTAAAATACAAACAAAGAAACAAAAAAAATGGGTGTGTTGTGGTATATTAATGTGTTGATGAAAAGAAGTGATCACCACCAACACGTCTTTTCTTGCATACAAAAATGAGTTTATTACAAGGAAAAGAACAGTGTTCAAAAAAAGCCAAATCGTGGAGCATCTCTGGTGCCAATGTGAGATGTCTCTCTTATCTCCACCTTCTCCAACAGAAGGACTTACTGTAGATGGTCAGGCACCTAAAAACAGAATCTAACCTTCTGTACCTTCAAGCTAACTTAAACATAGATAAGGTATCCCAAAAACCATTCACAGAAAAGGGATGGAATGACACTAAAAAGCCTTTTTGCAATGTGAAAATGCCAATGAATCAAATAAAAATATTTGAATAAGTCATAAAAAATAGTGTTTTGAGAAAGGTGCGTCAGTGGAGGACATGCAAGACAAGACTTTAAGATGTAAACTGTGAATTCAGAGTCTGGATGCTTCATATCATGTGAGTGGATCTAAGGTACATTTGCACAGACTATAACTTTGACATCCAACATGGACATCTACTGACTTATCACTTTGACAGGAATCAAATTATCTGGATCAGAAACTGAGGCCTATTCAAATAAACCGTGCATTGCAGCCCTGAACGCGTGTGTCAGGAGAGTTCAGGTCGTCGCTGTGGCCGGACCACGGCCTTTTTAACATGTTATGTGATCAAGGATCAAACAGGAAGTGGTTTCTGCCAATAAATCATGGCTTTCCAGTGTAAACACAGCAGACGGCAGCTGCCGTCTGACTTGACATTGACTGAACACGGCTTGTTATCATGACACCGATAGCTCAACACAAACGAGACCGATAGGAAAATGAGGCGAGAGCAACACACACAAAAAACAAATCTGTAGAGAAAACACTTAGCCTGACTTTTAAACGGAAGTAAGCACCATATTTCATGTTTCTTGACTGAATCAAAATGTATGATAATAATTGTTCAACTCCAGGCTGGTGAGCTCGGAACAATTGCTTTTCTCCACCAACCGAAGCCTCTGAAACTCTGTGATCTACACATTCTACCTTCATTTTCCAAAAAAACAAACAAAAAAACAATTTCATTTGCACTATTTTTCAATAAAAGCAATCTGAGGTAAATTCAAGAATCACATTAGGAAAACTGGAGGAGTGTTGGACTGTATTCAAGCTGCTATCATCAGGTTTAAAATGGCAAAACAATACAAACAACTGCCTGTAACAATAAGTTTGCACTAACTCAGCAATACGGCAATATACCGACACCAAATCAAAACAAAATAAGAATAATGGGCTTTGGTATAGATACAATCTGAAGCCCGACCAGTTTTGCTGTTATTTGCCGCTGTCACTGTTTTTCTATGCAAATGAAACATATTTGAATGTGACTGGGGCGTCAATAAATACCCAAAGCAGTAAACATGATGTGGTGCAGATATTGGGACACCACAGGGAGGACAGTCAGAGACAAACACTAGTAAGGTTGGTGTTCTTCTCTGTTCTTCATAACATCATCACACATTATGCTATCTGTGTACTACCCCTCATCAGACATATCAACAAAACTATACCAAAAAACTAAGATTTTACACTTATTGTAATTTATTTTTAACATCGGTCTACATGTTGGTCATCAAGAGAGTGTTGATTATGGAATTCATGTTGGAACCTGATTTTTTACAACTATATTTATATTTTGTCTCAAAATACAGCGTCATTGGGGGCGGTGCGTGGCGCAGTGGTTGATGTAGAGGCTACAATTCTCAACACAGTCGTCCCCGGTTCGAATCCTGCATCAGGCAGACCTTCCAAAATCCAAAAAGGCCAAAAAATATACTTAAACGTTTTTGATTTAGTATCTTTTTAAGATTGCTTCAGCAATTTCTTCACTTAATTCAGCATTGTTCCAACAGTTTATTCAGCTCTTTCAGCTTCCAGCTTTCAGCATTCACCCATACTTCCTTCAGGAAATGCATTCTCTAGTTTGACCATATTCATTCGACCACCTTTTCAACATGTTGTGTTCTGCATATTAGGGTAGTTGGTTATTGTAATTAGTCAGATTTGCATCATTGATATTATTTTCGGAGTACGTCTTTATGGCAGTGAATTTTCTATTGAAATCCTATATTCATTTTCATTATTTTGGTTTAAAACCATCTCTTCAGAAGAAGACTTGGATCTTTGGCCAGTCGTTTGCCAAGAGAGACTTCCCTCTCATGGGTTAGTTTTTAACCTGGCGATTGAACTGAACAAACTCCTATGGTTAACTCGGAAGGGATCGGGATGTATGTATTGTATATGCAGTAGATGTAGGCTACCTATTTTAATGTTTTTTTGTTCTCATACAGAAATGTCAGTGAACTCCTCCTCCTCCTCCTCCAATGTCTGCCCTCTCGATGTTGAACCTTCCTCCATCAACTCCTCTTATTTTTTAAACATACATTGCTATGTGGTCAGACCTAGCTCCTTGGTTTTTTCCATGTACAACATCACCACCATCCTCCTCCTCCTCCCTCTCTGCTCCTTCATCATCTACCTGGGTCTCCAGCGATGGCTCCAACAGCGTTCCTCCACCACAGCAACGACCAGTCACTCCGACAGCTTCACCTACCACATGGTCGCCATAGAGCTGGTTGGCGTCTTGGGGAACATCATCTGCCTCTTTGGTGTCCACGCTTATTATTATGCGGCGGTGGTGTTGGGGACCATTCTTATATCCTTCACCTGGACTGGACAGATGTTCTTCCACAGCCTAACCTGCCTGGAGCGCTACCTGGCCGTCGTCCATCCCATCATCTACCTGAGCCTGAGGAAAGAGAGAGGGATCAGAATCAGAAATATCACCAATGCATGTGCTTGGGTGCTCAGCATCATATATGCAGGTGTCTTCGTTTTCAAGAGTTTCATACTAGAACTCTGCATCTTCTTTGTATTCTTTGTCATCATCGTGTTCTGCAGCTTCTCTGTCCTCTGTGTCCTGACTCGTAGAGGACCAGGGGACCAGGGTGGGAACAGGGGGAGGGTGGACCAGTCGAAGCAGAGGGCTTTCTACACCATCATGGCCATACTGGGGGTGCTGTTGGTGAGGTCTTTTTGGACTATGGTTTTTATTATGCTTAATGTGTTGGAAGCAAACTGTGAATGTCTGACTATGCTGACTGAGATGTGGTTTGCTCTTCCCAGCAGTCTGGTGCTTCCTGTCCTGTATCTTCACAGGTCAGGAAAACTAGGGTGTTGCTGGAAGAACACTGAGTGAGACTGAGCATTAGGTTAAATTTGCATGATCATTTTCTCTAAATGCTGCTTCTGTCCATCATTGGTATCACTTTCCTGTAGGCACATAGGACCTGTTGTATTCAACCTAATTATCACAATAAAACTAGGGATGCACCAATAGAGATACTGGTATCGGTCCGATACTGTTGTAATATACTTGGTATCGGTGAACTTTAGCGAGTACAAGAACTGATACCAGTGCATGCGATTGCTCTGCAAGACTGCGATCAGACGGTGGCTTTGCATCTTTGTTGTATTTTTTTTTAGATCAGAGGCTTGTTACAACAAATTTTGTTCTAAATAAAATATATATATATATATTTTTCTTCTTATAATTGTCTTCCAATTCATTGCATTTTGCCTAATCATTTGTTTTTTTGTTGTGGTAGAAGGATCGGCATTGGTACTCGGTATCGGCAAGTAACTCAGATCCAAGTATCGGTATCGTATCGGTTTGAAAAAAGTGGTATCGGGACATCTCTAAATAAAACAGCTTCAAATGTGGTCAGTGCTTTTATTAAAAGGATAAAATGTACATTTTATCTCAATATTTTCTGCATAGTGGGAAAATAAAGATATAATCATGTTTTATTGAGTGATCAATTTCATCATTGTACTTCATCACAATAAATATCTTCATCCAATTTTTTCTCAGTCAATGTGAGGGTCTAAGGACAGAGGATGTTGTAACAATGTCATGTGAAGCCCTTTGAGACAAACTATTTGTGAAAACTGGCTATACAAATAAAATTGCCTTGCCTTGACCAGTGGAAAATCACTGAGAATATCCAGCAGCAAAACAGAGGTGTTTGTTCCGAGTGGCCACCACATGCAGTCAGGATAATTTGGGGATGATAAGTTTTTATGGCTGCAAAATACAAACAAACAAAAGATGGGAATGTCAATTATACCAAATTTCACATGTCCTCCAGTCATGTGGCTTTTTCATGACCAATTGTGGAACTATGATCGACCATTCAGTCAGTCAGAGACATTCACCAGCAAAAAGTACAGTATATCAATGTTGACAGCAGTTCCCCTGAAGCCACAACCAACATGGACTCCATGCTTTGTCTTCACAGCATTTAAATTTTTAATAGTTGAGTCAATTCATGCCTCAAATGTTTATATGATAATAAAAATCACAGACTCCTAGATAGATCTCTGTGGTGTCTGTCAGGTTGGATGTGACTGGGATTGGACTAAAAGCATGTTTATTTTTATGCAAATAAAATCATTTATTTGAATTGGGAGCGAGGTTGAACTTTAAAGACGGGACACTGAATGTGTGGACACTCAGACACAGGGAGACGCAGAAGGACAAGGATCAGAAACAGCTATCAATAAGGTTGGTGTTGTTGTGTTTTTTAATCATGATCATCTGCCTATGTCCACGGATTTTACACTTTAATGTGAGTTTATTCACAGTAGAGAAGATGAGTTGGAACATGTCACCAGGATTATGTTGAGTTTGACTTCAATATGTCAGAAAACAGATGGTAATTGGATTAAAGTGTCAAGGGTTGTAATAAATGACAGAGTTGAAACCTTTGTCTCTTCCAGTCATGGTCGTCAACTCTTCCTCCAATGAATCCTTCAATCACCTTCACCATTCGGCCAATGACACCTCTCTTCATTGGTACATGTACTGCTACCTCTCTGGACCGACCTCCATGGCCTACATTGTCTGCAACATCACCAACATCCTCCTCCTCCTCCCTCTCTGCTCCTTCATCATCTACCTGGGTCTCCAGCGATGGCTCCAACAGCGTTCCTCCACCACGGCAACAGTCAGTCACTCCGACAGCTTCACCTACCACATGGTTGCCATAGAGCTGGTTTGCGTCTTGGGGAACTTCCTCACCCTCCATGGCGTCTACAATGGTCATATTAGTGCATTATTGTCGGCCACTTATTTTGGATCCTTCATCTGGTGCGGACAGATGTTCTTCCACACCCTAACCTGCCTGGAGCGCTACCTGGCCGTCGTCCATCCCATCATCTACCTGAGCCTGAGGAAGGAGAGAGGGATCAGGATCAGAAATATCACCAATGGATGTGCTTGGCTGTTCAGCATCATGATGACATGTGTGTTTAGGTTTTTTCACGTGTACCTTAGTTTGTGCGTCCAGATTGTCATCCTTATCATCATCGTCTTCTTTAGCCTGTCTGTCCTCCGTGTCCTGACTCGTCCAGGACCGGGGGAACAGGGCGGGGACGGGGGACGGGTTGACCAGTCGAAGCAGAGGGCTTTCTACACCATCATGGCCATACTGGTGGTGCTGCTGGTGAAGATTAGTGGGAGTCTGGTCTGGGCTCTACCAATTGTAATCTCAGGAAGCATGCATTGTTTTACTATCATTTTCGCAGCATGGTCTAATCTGCCCAGCACTCTGGTGCTGCCGCTCTTGTTCCTACAAAGGTCAGGAAAATTGGTGTGTTGTAAGAACAACTAAGCAACTAACACAGTTTAAAATTTAAACTGTACAAGTACAATCAGAAAATCTAAACATGATAAGAAGAACAGAATATACATTATTAGCTACATTTTGGTTTTCTCTTCCCAGCAGTCTGGTGCTTCCTGTCCTGTATCTTCACAGGTCAGGAAAACTAGGGTGTTGCTGGAAGAACACTGAGTGAGACTGAGCATTAGGTTAAATTTGCATGATCATTTTCTCTAAATGCTGCTTCTGTCCATCATTGGTATCACTTTCCTGTAGGCACATAGGACCTGTTGTATTCAACCTAATTATCACAATAAAACTAGGGATGCACCGATACAGATACTGGTATCGGTCCGATACTGTTGTAATATACTTGTACTCGGTATCGGTGAACTTTAGCGAGTACAAGAACCGATACCAGTGCATGCAATTGCTCTGCATGAAGACCGCGATCAGAGGGTGGCTTTGCATCTTTGTTGTATTTTTTTTTTAGATCAGAGGCTTGTTACAACAAATTTTGTTCTAAATAAAATATATTTTTTTCTTCTTCTTATAATTGTCTTCCAATTCATTGCATTTTGCCTAATCGTTTGTTTTTTTGTTGTGGTAGAAGGATCGGCATTGGTACTCGGTATCGGCAAGTACTCAGATCCAAGTATCGGTATCGTATCGGTTTGAAAAAAGTGGTATCGGGACATCCCTAAATAAAACAGCTTCAAATGTGGTCAGTGCTTTTATTAAAAGGATAAAATGTACATTTTATCTCAATATTTTCTGCATAGTGGGAAAATAAAGATATAATCATGTTTTATTGAGTGATCAATTTCATCATTGTACTTCATCACAGTAAATATCTTCATCCAATTTTTTCTCAGTCAATGTGAGGGTCTAAGGACAGAGGATGTTGTAACGATGTCATGTGAAGCCCTTTGAGACAAACTATTTGTGAAAACGGGCTACACAAATAAAATTGCCTCGCCTTGACCAGTGGAAAATCACTGAGAATATCCAGCAGCAAAACAGAGGTGTTTGTTCCGAGTGGCCACCACATGCAGTCAGGATAATTTGGGGATGATAAGTTTTTGTGGCTGCAAAATACAAACAAACAAAAGATGGGAATGTCAATTATACCAAATTTCACATGATCTCCAGTCATGTGACTTTTTCATGACCACTTGTGGAACTATGATCGACCGTTCAGTCAGTCAGAGACATTCACCAGCAAAAAGTACAGTATATCAATGTTGACAGCAGTTCCCCTGAAGCCACAACCAACATGGACTCCATGCTTTGTCTTCACAGCATTTACATTTTTAATAGTTGAGTCAATTTATGCTTCAAAATGTTTATATGATAATAATCAAGTAAAAAAAATCACAGACTCCTAGATAGATCTCTGTGGTGTCTGTCAGGTTGGATGTGACTGGGATTGGACTAAAAGCATGTTTATTTTTATGCAAATAAAATCATTTATTTGAATTTGGAGCAAGGTTGAACTTTAAAGACGGGACACTGCATTCAGTGTCCCGTCTTTAAAGTTCAACCTGTGGACACTCAGACACAGGGAGACGCAGAAGGACAAGGATCAGAAACAGCTATCAATAAGGTTGGTGTTGTTGTGTTTTTTAATCTGATCTTACTTTTTTATTTACTTATTATGATCATCTGCCTATGTCCACGGATTTTACACTTTAATGTGAGTTTATTCACAGTAGAGATGGATGAGTTGGAACATGTCACCAGGATTATGTTGAGTTTGACTTCAATATGTCAGAAAACAGATGGTAATTGGATTAAAGTGTCAAGGGTTGTAATAAATGACAGAGTTGAAACCTTTGCCTCTTCCAGACATGGTCGTCAACTCTTCCTTCAATGAATCCTTAGATCACCTTCACCATTCGGCCACTGACACCTCTCTTCATTGGTACATGTACTGCTACCTCTCTGGACCGACCTCCATGGCCTACATTGTCTGGAGCATCACCACCATCCTCGTCCTCCTCCCTCTCTGCTCCTTCATCATCTACCTGGGTCTCCAGCGATGGCTCCAACAGCGTTCCTCCACCACAGCAACGATCAGTCACTCCGACAGCTTCACCTACCACATGGTCGCCATAGAGCTGGTTGGCATCTTGGGGAACTTCCTCAACCTCCATGGCGCCTACAATGGTCATGCTGATGCATCGTTATTGGGGCTCTGGTTTTCATCCTTCACCTGGACTGGACAGATGTTGTTCCACATCCTCACCTGCCTGGAGCGCTACCTGGCCGTCGTCCATCCCATCATCTACCTGAGCCTGAGGAAAGAGAGAGGGATCAGGATCAGAAATATCACCAATGGCTGTGCTTGGCTGTTCAGCATCATGATGACATGTGTGTTTAGGTTATTTTACGTGTACCTTAGTTTGTGTGTCCTGATTGTCACCCTAATCATCATCGTCTTCTTTAGCCTGTCTGTCCTCCGTGTCCTGACTCGTCCAGGACCGGGGGAACAGGGCGGGGACGGGGGACGGGTTGACCAGTCGAAGCAGAGGGCTTTCTACACCATCATGGCCATACTGGTGGTGCTGCTGGTGAAGATTAGTGGGAGTCTGGCCTGGGCTCTGCCACTTGTAATCTCAGAAAGCACAAGTTGTTTTACCGTCATTTTCGCAGCGTGGTCTAATCTGCCCAGCACTCTGGTGCTGCCGCTCTTGTTCCTACAAAGGTCAGGAAAATTGGTGTGTTGTAAGAACAACTAAGCAACTAACACAATTTAAAATTTAAACTGTACAAGTACAATCAGAAAATCTAAACATGATAAGAAGAACAGAATATACATTATTTGCTACATTTTTACATAATTAAAAGAGACTTAGAAGCAGCTGTTGATATTACAGTCATTTTAATCATTGTTGATATATATAGCTTACAAAACTAGGCTAATTTTGTAACCTTAACCCTAACTAAAATAATTAAAACAATCTTATAATAATAGTTTTTGCACTATTAAACATTTCAAAGAGTGTAGCCTATAGCCACACTTGCGGCTAAAGATATGCATTTTTTGCATTAGAAGTATGAGCATGTTAGCTCTGGTTTATTGTTGATCTTAGGCTAGCGTGGCAAGTTAGCATGCTAACATCTGTTAAGTAGCTACAGGTGAGGCAGATGTGAATGTTATTAGTTCTGGGAGGTATTGGACTTAGATGAGCCATTTCTACTTATTTCTTTTTCTGTTGCTACATGCTAAGGGTTAGCATTACACATAGGCTATATGTGTTAGCATTAAACTTTTGAATCAGCATATCACCAACCACCACAATACACAGAATTGTATTGTTGAATGTCTTTTACATTTTTAACTGTGGACACACCTTTATGTTGATTCTTAAGTTGTTGTGTATGATGTGTATCAATAGCCTACATAATCACAAATAAACAATGAAAAGTGTTGGAAAAAGGTTGCTGTTAAAAAAAATAAACAAAAAAAAACCCCACACAAAATTGTTGTTGTTGTTGTTGCTATATTGTGTTTGTGGCTGGAGTGTAAAGTTGTCTATCCCTTTCCTCCAGCTCCACCCTTTGAGAATACTGTCAAAACCAAACATCCAATTTCATCAACCAGTGGTGGAAAAATGATCAGTCAGTCAGAGACGTTCACCAGCCAAAAGTAATTAACAACAATGCCAGCAATAAAATGAAACACAGTGTTTCTCTGCAGTCAGGACCATCGTGGTCTCCATGCTTCATATTTTCATATTTCATAGATCACTGTCATGTCTGTCAGGTTGCGTGTGACCGGGATTGGATTAAAAACATGTTTATTTTTATGCAAATAAAACCTTTTATTTAAATTCTGAGTGAGGCTGACAGATAAAGGCAGGACAGTGAAGGCGTGAATGATCAGACGCACAGAGAGACGCAGAAGGACAAGGATCAGATACAAATATTGACAAGGTTGGTGTTTTTATTACTTTTTATACTTTTCTTATATCCACAGATTTTACACATCAAAGTGACTTCATACATCGTGGAGAAGATGAGAGTTAGACCAAAGACTTAAAATATAATAATTATAGATGTATTGAAAAGAAAGTGGTAAGGGTTGTCCAATGAATGCTTAAGTTCAGAGAAGAAATGTCTTAATTTTGTGTGGTTTAAACAGGAAATCATTTAGTTTTTTCTGAATCGGATTTGTTATTTGGCGGTGAGCAGGTCTGGAGACGACGACACCTTCTCTCAGTCATGGTCGTCAACTCTTCCTCCAATGAATCCTTTGATCACCTTCACCATTCGGTCATCGACAACTCTCTTCCCTGGTACATGTATTGCCTCCTCTCTGGACCGACCTCCAAAGGTGTGATGGTCTTCAGCATCACCAACAGCCTCCTCCTCCTCCCTCTCTGCTCCTTCATCATCTACCTGGGTCTCCAGCAATGGCTCCAACAGCGTTCCTCCACCACGGCAACGATCAGTCACTCCGACAGCTTCACCTACCACATGGTCGCCATAGAGCTGGTTGGCGTCTTGGGGAACATCATCTGCCTCTATGGCGCCTACAATGGTCATGTTGATGTGTTATTGTTGGGAACTTGTTTTTCAACCTTCACCTGGTATGGACAGATGTTCTTCCACATCCTCACCTGCCTGGAGCGCTACCTGGCCGTCGTCCATCCCATCATCTACCTGAGCCTGAGGAAGGAGAGAGGGATCAGAATCAGAAATATCACCAATGGCTGTGTTTGGCCGCTCAGCATCATGATGACATGTGTGTTTATGTTTGTGAGCGTGTACTGGAATCTGTGCCTCCAGATTGTCACCCTAATCATCATCATCTTCTTTAGCCTGTCTGTCCTCCGTGTCCTGACTCGTCCAGGACCGGGGGAACAGGGCGGGGACGGGGGACGGGTTGACCAGTCGAAGCAGAGGGCTTTCTACATCATCATGGTCATACTGGGGGTGCTGCTGGTGAAGATTAGTGGGAGTCTGGTCTGGGCTCTGCCACTAGAGTTCTCAGAAAGCACAGATTGTCTTGCTGTCATTTTCGCAGCGTGGTCTAATGTGCCCAGCACTCTGGTGCTGCCGCTGTTGTTCCTACAAAGGTCAGGAAAATTAGTGTGTTGTAAGAATAACATGTAATATCAGAGATAGAAAGTTTAGATAGAAAATGTAAACAAGAATTCTAGAAACAGTAATAGAAAATACATTATAAGCTAAAATCTGACATAGACTACTTAAAAGAGGCTCATGAGTGGTAGGCCTGGTTGATAATATGGCAGTCATTTTAATTGTTTTGGGTATTTTTTTTTTTTACAAAACTCAATTGAGCTGTAATATTTAAAACAATCTCATTAGTTTTTGCACAAGTGCTGACATAACAATACAATTAAGTCAAAGATTGTATAGTCACACTTGCAGCTAAATGCATTTTAGCATTAGCATTGTGAGCATGTTAGCTCTGTTTTTTTCCCACCACATTCACTAGCTTGCTGTGGAAAAGATAGCATGCTAACATCCGCTAATTTCACCTAAACACCAAATAGCCTAAAGGTGAGGCAGATGTGCACGTCATTAGTTTTGAAGGTATTTGGTCTCAAAAGAGGCATTTCTACTTTTCTCTATTTCTCTTGCTATTGCTACATGCTAATAGTTAGCATTAACACATGTTCACTTACCAGACCTCACCTATAACTGCACTTTTTTCTACATCTGTTTGCTGCCTGGGAAAACTAGGCTAGCTACTTAAACTTAAACACTGTGTAGCTTGGATTTAATTGTTGTAGTCTATTTTGTACAACCTTAACTGTGGACACACCTTATGCTGAGTCTGAAGTTGTTGTGTGTGATATGCATCAATAAAAGGTTAAAAATAAACAATGGAAAGTGTTTCAAAGACTTTGATTTAAAAACTTTCTTGTCTCTGGACTGAGCCACTAAAACAATGGTGCATGTCTCTGACTGACTGAGTGATCATCATACTGTACATCCCATGACTCCAACTCCACCCTGTGACAATACAGTCATAAACCAGTAGGCGTGAAACATTTAATTTCATTGACCAGTAGTGAAACTATGATCAGTCACTCAGTGACGTTCACCAGCCTAAACAACAGTGTATCAACATCAATGTCAGCAATACCATCAAACACTGTGTTTCTCTGCAGTCACAGCCATCACGGTCTCCATACTTCATCTTGTCATGTGTCATACATCTCTGTGGTGTCTGTCAGGTTGGGTGTGACTGGGATTGGACTAAAAACATGTTTATTTTTATGCAAATAAAATCCTTTATTTGAATTCTGAGTGAGGCTGAAACAAAGTCAGGACAGTGAAGGCGTGAATGATCAGATGCACAGAGAGACGCAGAAGGACAAGGATCAGATACAAACATTGATAAGGTTGGTGTTTTTATTACTTTTTAACACAACCACCTTCTTATAACCACAGCAGAAAGGATGAGACTACAATGAGTTAGACTTAAGACTTCAAATATGTCATAAAATATGGATAGTAATTTTATAGAAAGTTGTTGGGATTGCCTAATGGATTATTCTTCAGAATGGGAAATGTAAGAAGTCTTAAACTTTTTGGTGTTGAAACAGGAAATCATTCAGTTTTTCGGAATTCTGGTGGCTTGCAGGTCTGGAGACAACTACACCTTCTCTCAGTCATGGTCGTCAACTCTTCCTCCAATGAATCCTTTGATCACCTTCACCATTCGGCCATCAACAACTCTCTTCCCTGGTACATGTATTGCTTCCTCTCTGGACCGACCTCCATAGCCTTGATCGTCTTCAGCATCACCAACATCCTCCTCCTCCTCCCTCTCTGCTCCTTCATCATCTACCTGGGTCTCCAGCGATGGCTCCAACAGCGTTCCTCCACCACAGCAACAATCAGTCACTCCGACAGCTTCACCTACCACATGGTCGCCATAGAGCTGGCTGGCGTCTTGGGGAACATCTTCAACCTCTATGGTATCTGTAATGGTCATGTTAATGTTTTAATATGGGGCAATGGTTTTTTAACCTTCACCTGGTATGGACAGATGTTCTTCCACACCCTAACCTGCCTGGAGCGCTACCTGGCCGTCGTCCATCCCATCATCTACCTGAGCCTGAGGAATGAGAGAGGGATAAGGATCAGAAATATCACCAATGGATGTGTTTGGCCGCTCAGCATCATGATGACATGTGTGTTTATGTTCGTGAACATGCACTGGAATCTGTCTCTCATGATTGCCACCCTAATCATCATCGTCTTCTTTAGCCTGTCTGTCCTCCGTGTCCTGACTCGTCCAGGACCGGGGGAACAGGGCGGGGACGGGGGACGGGTTGACCAGTCGAAGCAGAGGGCTTTCTACCTCATCATGGTCATACTGGTGTTGCTGCTGGTGAAGATTAGTGGGAGTCTGATCTGGGTTCTGCCACTTGTAATCTCAGAAAGCAAAAATTGTTTTATGCTCATTTGCGCATTGAATACTAATCTGCCCAGCACTCTGGTGCTGCCGCTGTTGTTCCTACAAAGGTCAGGAAAATTAGTGTGTTGTAAGAATAACATCTAAGATCAGAGGTTTAAATATAAACTGCACAAATAAAGTAACTTTAGATAGAAAATTAAACATGAAAAGAATAGCTACTAGAAATAATAATAGAAAATACATTATGAGCTAAAATTTGACATAGTTAAAAGAGGTTGACGGGTCCTGTCACTATGCCTCCAGTTGATCATGTGACCTGGGTACTTGGACAAGGGAATGTCCTTTTGGCCAAGTGGTTAGCATGCACCTTTTTAGTCTGGGGTTCAAAGCCCACCTGGGCCCTCTTCTTCTTGCTACACAATCTTATAGAGCTAGCATAAAAATACAATTATTTCAAAGATTGTCTAGTCACACATGCAGCTGAAGATATGCATGCTCTGGTTTATTTATTTTGACCACATTAACCATCTTACTGTGGAAGAGATAGCATGTTAACAGATGTGCACGTCATTAGTTTTGAAGGTATTTGGTCTTAAAAGAGCCATTTCTTCTTACTATTTCTCTTGCTATTGCTACATGCTAATAGTTAGCATTAACACATGTTTACTTACCAGATTTTAACTATAACTGCACTTATTTCTACATCTGTTTGAAAAATCCTAACTCCCACCATAAAGTACAAGCCCTGCATCCTGAAAAACTACTTAAATACATTGAAATGTGTAATTTGAATTAAATTGTTATCTGTCTTTGTACATCCTTAACTGTGGACACACCTTATGTTGAGTCTGAAGTTGTTATGTGTGATATACATCAATAAAAGGTTAAAAATAAACAATGGAAAGTGTTTAAAAGAGTCTTATTTAAAAACGTTCTTATGTGGATGGATTGTAAAGGCTGAGCCAGCCCAACAATGGTACATGTCTGTGACTGACTGACTGAGTGATCATCATACATCCCATTCCTCCAACTCCACCCTGTGACAATACAGTCATGAACCAGTAGGCATGAAACATTAAATTTCATTGACCAGTAGTGAAGCTATGATCAGTCACCCAGTCAGTCAGAGACATTCACCGACCAAAACTGCAGTCACAACCACCATGGTCTCCATGCTTCATATTTTCATATTTCATTAATCTCTGTGGTGTCTGTCAGGTTGGGTGTGACTGGGATTGAACTAAAAACATGTTTATTTTTATGCAAATAAAATCATTTATTTGAATTTGGAGTGAGGCTGGACGATAAAGGCGTGAATGATCAGATGCACAGAGAGACGCAGAAGGACAAGGATCAGATACAAATATTGATAAGGTTGGTGTTTTTATTACTTTTTAACACAGCCAACTTCTTATATCTACAGCAGAAAGGATGAGACTACAATGAGTTAGACTTAAGACTTCAAATATGTTATAAGACATATTACCGTTTACCATCACCCTTAAGTTGCATGATGGGAAATGTAAGATCAAAGTCTTCAATTTTATGGTGTAGAAACAGGAAATCATTCCGTTTTTCTGAATTCTGGTGGCGGGCAGGTCTGGAGACAACTACACCTTCTCTCAGTCATGGTCGTCAACTCTTCCTCCAATGAATCCTTCGATCACCTTCACCATTCGGCCATCATCAACTCTCGTCCGTGGTACATATATTGCTTCCTCTCTGGACCGACCTCCATAGCCTTCATTGTCTTCAGCATCACCAACATCCTCCTCCTCCTCCCTCTCTGCTCCTTCATCATCTACCTGGGTCTCCAGCGATGGCTCCAACAGCGTTCCTCCACCACAGCAACAATCAGTCACTCTGACAGCTTCACCTACCACATGGTCGCCATAGAGCTGGTTGGCTTCTTGGGGAACTCCCTCACTCTCTATGGTATCTGCAATGGTCATGTTAATGTGTTATCATGGGGCTTTGGTTTTGGATCCTTCATGAGGTGCGGACAGATGTTGTTCCACATCCTCACCTGCCTGGAGCGCTACCTGGCCGTCGTCCATCCCATCATCTACCTGAGCCTGAGGAAAGAGAGAGGGATCAGAATCAGAAATATCACCAATGGATGTGTTTGGCTGTTCAGCATCATGGTGACATTTGTATTCAACTTAGATAACGAGTACTTGAATCTGTCTCTGCAGATTGTTATCCTTATCATCATCGTCTTCTTTAGCCTGTCTGTCCTCCATGTCCTGACTCGTCCAGGACCGGGGGAACAGGGCGGGGACGGGGGACGGGTTGACCAGTCGAAGCAGAGGGCTTTCTACATCATCATGGTCATACTGGTGTTGCTGCTGGTGAAGATTGGTGGGAGTATGATTTGGACTCTGCCACTTATAATCTCAGGAAGCACGAATTGTTTTACTGTCGTTTGTGATGCGTGGTCTAATCTGCCCAGCACTCTGGTGCTGCCGCTGTTGTTCCTACAAAGGTCAGGAAAATTTGTGTGTTGTAAGAATAACATCTAAGATCAGAGGTTTAAATATAAACTGCACAAATAAAGTCACTTTAGATAGAAAATTAAACATGACAAGAATAGCTACTAGAAATAATAATAGAAAATACCTTATGAGCTAAAATTTGACATAGTTAAAAGAGGTTGACGGGTCCTGTCACTATGCCTCCAGTTGATCATGTGACCTGGGTACTTGGACAAGGGAATGTCCTTTTGGCCAAGTGGTTAGCATGCACCTTTTTAGTCTGGGGTTCAAAGCCCACCCGGGACCTCTTCTTCTTGCTACACAATCTTATAGAGCTAGCATAAAAATAAAATTATTTCAAACATTGTCTAGTGCTCTGGTTTATTTATTTTGACCACATTAACCATCTTACTGTGGAAGAGATAGCATGTTAACAGATGTGCACGTCATTAGTTTTGAAGGTATTTGGTCTTTAAAGAGCCATTCCTTCTTACTGTTTCTCTTGCTATTGCTACATGCTAATAGTTAGCATTAACACATGTTTACTTACCAGACTTTAACTATAACTGCACTTATTTCTAAATCTGTTTGAAAAATCCTAACTCCCACCATAAAGTACAAGCCCTGCTTCCTGGGAAAACAACTTAAATACATTGAAATGTGTAATTTGAATTTAATTGCTATCTGTCTTTGTACATCCTTAACTGTGGACACACCTTATGTTGAGTCTTGTTGTGTGTGATATGCATCAATAAAAGGTTAAAAATAAACAATGGAAAGTGTTTAAAAGAGTCTTTTTTTTAAAAGGTTCTTATGTGGATGGATTGTAAAGGCTGAGCAAGCCCAACAATGGTGCATGTCTCTGACTGACTGACTGATCATCATACAACCCATTCCTCCAACTCCACCCTGTGACGATACAGTCATGAACCAGTAGGCGTGAAACATTAAATTTCATTGACCAGTAGTGAAGCTATGATCAGTCACCCAGTCAGTCAGAGACATTCACCGACTAAAACTGCAGTCACAACCACCATGGTCTCCATGCTTCATATTTTCATATTTCATTAATCTCTGTGGTGTCTGTCAGGTTGGGTGTGACTGGGATTGAACTAAAAACATGTTTATTTTTATGCAAATAAAATCATTTATTTGAATTCGGAGCGAAGCTGAAATAAAGTCAGGGCAATGAAGGCGTGAATGATCAGATGCACAGAGAGACGCAGAAGGACAAGGATCAGATACAAATATTGATAAGGTTGGTGTTTTTATTACTTTTTAACACAACCACCTTCTTATATCCACAGCAGAAAGGATGAGACTACAATGAGTTAGACATAAGACTTCAAATATGTTATAAGACATATTACCCTTTACCATTACCCTTCAGTTGCATGATGGGAAATGTAAGATCAAAGTCTTCAATTTGATGGTGTAGAAACAGGAAATCATTCCGTTTTTTCTGATTTCTGGTGGCTTGCAGGTCTGGAGACAACTACACCTTCTCTCAGTCATGGTCGTCAACTCTTCCTCCAATGAATCCTTTGATCACCTTCACCATTCGGCCATCAACGCCTCTCTTCCCTGGTACCTATATTGCTTCCTCTCTGGACCGACCTCCATAGCCTTCATTGTCTTCAGCATCACCACCATCCTCCTCACCCTCCCTCTCTGCTCCTTCATCATCTACCTGGGTCTCCAGCGATGGCTCCAACAGCGTTCCTCCACCACGGCAACAATCAGTCACTCCGACAGCTTCACCTACCACATGGTCGCCATAGAGCTGGTTGGCGTCTTGGGGAACATCATCTGCCTCTATGGTATCTGCAATGGTCATGTTAATGTGTTATCATGGGGATTTGGTTTTGGATCCTTCATCTGGTGCGGACAGATGTTGTTCCACACCCTGACTTGCCTGGAGCGCTACGTGGCCGTCGTCCATCCCATCATCTACCTGAGCCTGAGGAATGAGAGAGGGATCAGAATCAGAAATATCACTAATGGATGTGTTTGGCTGCTCAGCATCATGATGACATTTGTATTCAACTTAGATATCGAGTACTTGAATATGTCTCTCCAGATTGTCATCCTTATCATCATCGTCTTCTTTAGCCTGTCTGTCCTCCGTGTCCTGACTCGTCCAGGACCGGGGGAACAGGGCGGGGACGGGGGACGGGTTGACCAGTCGAAGCAGAGGGCTTTCTACATCATCGTCGTCATACTGGTGTTGCTGCTGGTGAAGATTGGTGGGAGTATGGTTTGGACTCTGCCACTCATAATCTCAGGAAGCACGAATTGTTTTACTGTCGTTTGTGATGCGTGGTCTAATGTGCCCAGCACTCTGGTGCTGCCGCTGTTGTTCCTACAAAGGTCAGGAAAATTAGTGTGTTGTAAGAATAACATCTAAGATCAGAGGTTTCAATATAAACCGCACGAATAAAGTCACTTTAGATAGAAAATTAAACATGACAAGTAGAAACAATAATAGAAACTAAATTATGAGCTAAGTTAAAAGAGGCTCATGAGTGGCAGTTGATAATATGACAGTTTTGATTATTGTCTATTTACAAAACTCAACTGAGCTGTAGGCTAGTAATTTAAACAATGATATTAGTTTTTACACAAGTGCTGGTGTGAAAATAAGATTATTTCAAAGAGTTTATAGCCACACTTGCAGCTAAAGGTATGCATTTTAGCATTAGCATTGTGAGCATTTTAGCTCTGTTTTATTGATTTATTTTTACCAAATTGACCATCTTACTGTAGAAGGATAGTATGCTAACATCAGCTATTTCACCTAAGCACCAAGCACTGTGAGGCAGATGTGAATGTCATTAGTTCTGAGCCATTCCTAGTTTACTATTTCTCTTGCTATTGCTACTCATGTTTACTTAGGTTACCAGACCTCAACTATAACTGCACTTATTTCTACATCTGTTTGAAAAATCCTAACTCCCACCCTAAAGTACAAGCCCTGCATCCTGGGAAAACTACTTAACATATTTAAACACATGTGAACAAACAACAATTTACACCATGTGTTTTACAAGGGGTAAAAAAGGAAGCCTGAGGTGCAACCCGACCCGAGTCACTTCGACCCGAACCCGGCCTGAGTACGGGTCCAGTTGGGTTTGTTGGGCTGGCCCGACCCGTTGATAACTCTGGTATGATATGCATCAATAAAAGGTTAGAAATAAACAATGGAAAGTGTTTCAAAGAGTTTTATTTCAAAACTTTGTTGTCGCTATACGATGTGGATGGATGGTAAAGGCTGAGCCAGCCCAACAACAATGGTGCACTGCAAAAACTCAAAATCAAGCAAAGAATATTTGTCTTATTTCTTGTCAAAATGTCTCATTACTAGTCAAAACTAATCTCATCACCTAAAAATTAACTTGTTTTCAGATACATTTCACTTGTTTCACACAAATTTTCACTTGAAATCAGTAGAAAAATCTGCCAATGGAGCAAGTTTTTCTTTCTTATTACAAGCACAAAAAACTTGCCCCATTGGCAGATTTTTCTACTGATTTCAAGTGAAAATTAGTTTGAAACAAGTATTTATCTGAAAACAAGTACATTTTTAGGTGATGAGATTAGTTTTGACTAGAAATGAGACATTTTGACAAGAAATAAGACAAATATTCTTTGCTTGATTTTGAGTTTTTGCAGTGTGCATGTCTGTGACTGACTGACTGATCACCATACATCCCATTCCTCCAACTCCACCCTGTTCACACTTTCCCTGCAGTCACAACCACCATGGTCTCCATGCTTCATATTTTCATATTTCATTAATCTCTGTGGTGTCTGTCAGGTTGGGTGTGACTGAGATTGAACTAAAAACATGTTTATTTTCATGCAAATAAAACCATTTATTTGAATTCGGAGTGAGGCTGAAACAAAATAAGGGCAATGAAGGCGTGAATGATCAGATGCACAGAGAGACGCAGAAGGACAAGGATCAGATACAAATATTGATAAGGTTGGTGTTTTTATTACTTTTTAACACAACCACCTTCTTATATCCACAGCAGAAAGGATGAGACTACAATGAGTTAGACTTAAGACTTCAAATATGTTATAAAATATAGATAGTAATTTGATAGAAAGTTGTTGGGATTGCCTAATGGATTATTCTTCAGTTGCATGATGGGAAATGTAAAATCCAAGTCTTCAATTTTATGGTGTTGAAACAGGAAATCATTCAGTTTTTCTGAATTCTGGTGGCTTGCAGGTCTGGAGACAACTACACCTTCTCTCAGTCATGGTCGTCAACTCTTCCTCCAATGAATCCTTTGATCACCTTCACCATTCGGCCATCAACGCCTCTCTTCCCTGGTACCTATATTGCCTCCTCTCTGAACCGACCTCCATAGCCTTGATTGTCTTCAACATCACCACCATCCTCCTCCTCCTCCCTCTCTGCTCCTTCATCATCTACCTGGGTCTCCAGCGATGGCGCCAACAGCGTTCCTCCACCACAGCAACAATCAGTCACTCCGACAGCTTCACCTACCACATGGTCGCCATAGAGCTGGTTGGCGTCTTGGGGAACTTCCTCATCCTCTATGGTATCTGCAATGGTCATGTTAATGTGTTATCATGGGGCTTTGGTTTTGCATCCTTCATCTGGTGCGGACAGATGTTCTTCCACACCCTAACCTGCCTGGAGCGCTACCTGGCCGTCGTCCATCCCATCATCTACCTGAGCCTGAGGAAGGAGAGAGGTATCAGAATCAGAAATATCACCAATGGATGTGTTTGGCTACTCAGCATCATGATGGCATCTGTATTCAACTTAGATAACGGGTACTTGAATCTGTCTCTCCTGATTGTCCTGATGTCCATCATCGTCTTCTTTAGCCTGTCTGTCCTCCGTGTCCTGACTCGTCCAGGACCGGGGGAACAGGGCGGGGACGGGGGACGGGTTGACCAGTCGAAGCAGAGGGCTTTCTACATCATCATGGTCATACTGGTGTTGCTGCTGGTGAAGATTGGTGGGAGTATGGTCTGGGCTCTGCCACTTGTAATCTCAGAAAGCACGAATTGTATTACTGGTATTTGTGATGCGTGGTCTAATCTGCCCAGCACTCTGGTGCTGCCGCTCTTGTTCCTACAAAGGTCAGGAAAATTGGTGTGTTGTAAGAATAACATCTAAGATCAGAGGTCTACATTCAAACTGCACAAAAATAGAAAATCTAATCATGACAAGAATACTAGAAACAATAATAGAAACTACATTATAAGCTAAAATTTGACATAGTTAAAAGAGGCTCATGAGTGGTAGTTGATAACATGACAGTTTTGATTATTGTTTATTTACAAAACTCAACGGAGCTGTAGTAATTTAAACAATGAGATTAGTTTTTATACAAGTGCTGGTGTAAAAATAAAATTATTTCAAAGAGTTTATAGCCACACTTGCAGCTAAAGGTATGCATTTTAGCCTTAGCATTGTGAGCATTTTAGCTCTGTTTTATTTATTTATTTATTTTTACCAAATTGACCATCTTACTGTAGAAGGATAGTATGCTAACATCAGCTATTTCACCTAAGCACCAAGCACTGTGAGGCAGATGTGAATGTCATTAGTTTTGAGCCATTCCTAGTTTACTATTTCTCTTGCTATTGCTACTCATGTTTACTTAGGTTACCAGACCTCAACTATAACTGCACTTATTTCTACATCTGTTTGTAAATCCTAACTCCCACCCTAAAGTACAAGCCCTGCATCCTGGGAAAACTACTTAAACACATGTAAACAAACAACAATTGACACTATGTGTTTTACGAGGGGTAAAAAAGGAAGCCTGAAGTCCGACCCGAGTCACTTCGACCCGAACCCGGCCTGAGTACGGGTCCAGTTGGGTTTGTTGGGCTGGCCCGGCCCGTTGATAACTCTGGTATGATATGCATCAATAAAAGGTTATAAATAAACAATGGAAAGTGTTTCAAAGAGTTTTATTTCAAAACTTTGTTGTCGCTATACGATGTGGATGGATGGTAAAGGCTGAGCCAGCCCAACAACAATGGTGCATGTCTGTGACTGACTGACTGATCACCATACATCTCATTCCTCCAACTCCACCCTGTTCACACTGTCATAAACC
The DNA here is from genome assembly GCA_030347415.2 of Decapterus maruadsi. Taxonomy (NCBI): domain Eukaryota; kingdom Metazoa; phylum Chordata; class Actinopteri; order Carangiformes; family Carangidae; genus Decapterus; species Decapterus maruadsi. Next base: position 4,040,649 of record CM064898.1, read on the forward strand.
AGTAGGTGTGAAACATTTCATTGACCAGTGAAACTATGATCAATCACTCATATCATATCAACATCAATGTCAGCAATACCATGAAACACTGTGTTTCTCTGCAGTCACAACCACCATGGTCTCCATGCTTCATATTTTCATATTTCATTAATCTCTGTGGTGTCTGTCAGGTTGGGTGTGACTGGGATTGGACTAAAAACATGTTTATTTTTATGCAAATAAAATCATTTATTTGAATTCGGAGTGAGGCTGAAATAAAGTCAGGACAATGAAGGCGTGAATGATCAGATGCACAGAGAGACGCAGAAGGACAAGGATCAGATACAAATATTGATAAGGTTGGTGTTTTTATTACTTTTTAACACAGCCAACTTCTTATATCCACAGCAGGAAGGATGAAACTACAATGAGTTCAACTTAAGACTTCAAATATGTTATAAAATATAGATAGTAATTTGATAGAAAGTTGTTTGGATTGCCTAATGGATTATTCTTCATTATGGGAAATGTAAGATCCAAGTCTTCAATTTTATGGTGTTGAAACAGGAAATCATTGAGTTTTTCTGAATCTTCTTGGTTGTTTGGTGGCGGGCAGGTCTGGAGACAACTACACCTTCTCTCAGTCATGGTCGTCAACTCTTCCTCCAATGAATCCTTTGATCACCTTCACCATTGGGCCATCGACAACTCTCTTCCCTGGTACCTATATTGCTTCCTCTCTGGACCGACCTCCATAGCCTTGATTGTCTTCAGCATCACCAACATCCTCCTCACCCTCCCTCTCTGCTCCTTCATCATCTACCTGGGTCTCCAGCGATGGCTCCAACAGCGTTCCTCCACCACAGCAACGATCAGTCACTCCGACAGCTTCACCTACCACATGGTCGCCATAGAGCTGGTTGACGTCTTGGGGAACTCCCTCACCCTCTATGGTATCTGTAATGGTCATGTTAATGTGTTATCATGGGGCTTTGGTGTTGCATCCTTCATCTGGTGCGGACAGATGTTGTTCCACATCCTAACCTGCCTGGAGCGCTACCTGGCCGTCGTCCATCCCATCATCTACCTGAGCCTGAAGAAAGAGAGAGGGATCAGGATCAGAAATATCACTAATGGATGTGTTTGGCTGCTCAGTATCATGATGACATGTGTGTTTATGTTCGTGAACATGTACTGGAATTTGTCTCTCCTGATTGTCACCCTAATCATCATCATCTTCTTTAGCCTGTCTGTCCTCTGTGTCCTGACTCGTCCAGGACCGGGGGAACAGGGCGGGGACGGGGGACGGGTTGACCAGTCGAAGCAGAGGGCTTTCTACATCATCATGGTCATACTGGTGTTGCTGCTGGTGAAGATTGGTGGGAATCTGATCTGGGTTCTACCACTTGTAATCTCAGGAAGCACGAATTGTTTTACTGTCGTTTGTGATGCGTGGTCTAATCTGCCCAGCACTCTGGTGCTGCCGCTGTTGTTCCTACAAAGGTCAGGAAAATTAGTGTGTTGTAAGAATAACATCTAAGATCAGAGGTTTCAATATAAACTGCACAAATGTGATCACATTATAGAAAATCTAAACATGACAAGAATACTAGAAACAATAATAGAAACTACATTATAAGCTAAAATTTGACATAATTAAAAGAGGCTCATGAGTGGTAGTTGATAATATGACAGTTTTGATTATTGTGTATTTACAAAACTCAACTGAGCTGTAGGCTAGTAATTTAAACAATGATATTAGTTTTTACACAAGTGCTGGTGTAAAAATAAAATTATTTCAAAGAGTTTATAGCCACACTTTCAGCTAAAGGTATGCATTTTAGCATTAGCATTGTGAGCATTTTAGCTCTGTTTTATTGATTTATTTTTACCAAATTGACCATCTTACTGTAGAAGGATAGTATGCTAACATCAGCTATTTCACCTAATAGTAGGGGGGCCAACGTAGCCAGTATCAATAGCCGTAGTTTTTTGTTGTTAATTTTTGGAGACTGTTATAACTTGATTCTTGGGGTTCCTAGTGTGATGGGGTAACCAGAGTCAGGTTGTTCTTGAACACTCCCTGGTTTCAAGCCAAACCCCCTCTACTCCTTCCTGATTAGCCAGAGGGCATTTAAGTCACCTGTGACCTCAGGGCTCCCTCTCTTTGTCTCTCTCTGGCTGTTGTGTGGCTTTCTCTGACTGAGGTAGGAAAGGAGTCACTAGTTAAAACATTTTACTTTAAATCAACAATATATAGTGACCAGGTTGCAATTGTTTGCCACAGCTCTTCTCTCTCTCTCTCCTCTGGTCCTACTGGTGTCTGCATCCACTAATGAATAAATGAAGGTATGTTGTGAACTGTGGATGCCTGATGTGATGTAGAGTGATGCTAACAAATGTGAATTTCTTGTCTTTTATAGTTCTCCAGTGTTGTGGGTGCTCTATAGTTGGTACCTGGGTTAGCCGGTGCACCTTTTAATTAAGGTATGTGCTTTTGACCTGTAAATAGATAAATTGAAATGTTTTGTTTTTATTATTAACTCACCTTTCTTGAATTTATAGGTCATTGTCAGCTGCTGTTTTGCCTTGCTTTTAGAGTTGCCTTTATGGTTATTTCTTATTTTAGTCTGGACCAACTGGTGTTTTGTTGCTTGTATTAACGTTTGTTTTGTTTCCTTTCTTTTAGTGGCAGTAGTCGACTCATAGTGGAGGCTAGTCACAATAGTGGTTCCCTTCACCGTTTGTAGTGTTAAAGTTCACCGGGACACAGTTGTAGTGTACACCATTTGCAGTGATTGCCGTGAGCACGCGTGGTGGGTAAGTTGTTGCACCCCTGGAACACACCCTTAGGTAGGCTGCCTCCCTGTAGTTGGCTTCTGTCCACTCCTTTTTGTTAATTTCAGAATAAATGTCACCAAAAATAGTATCTTTATAAAAGAATCCCTTGTTAATAAAATTTGTTATACTTTTGTAGTTTGATTCCCCTTTTTCTTGTGTCACTAATCCCCCTTCTTTACAGATATTTCCAGCTATTAATTAATTAATTTGAAATAAATAAATTTGGCTTTCTTTTTAAACCACGTCTCTGTCTTGTCTTAGTATACGAACTTGCGTTGCCTGTGAGAGCACTGAGGTCTTTTCATAAGATATTTCCTGGGGTGAAATTCCCCAGGTGGCGTTGTCTGGTCAGGTTCTGGTGGTCTCCAGCCACACCTTCACCCCGCCACATTCTGGCGTTGTCGGCAGGATTACTGTAAAAGCAGAGACGTGTGTTTTTGTTTTTGTTTTGTTCTTTTTTTTTTTCTCCCTCTCACCAGTTGGTTCATTTAGTGTGTAGACTGTTTTAGAGTGAGTATATGATAGTTGGTGTGTGACAGGCAAAACAGCAGCTGGGCGTTTCATGATCTAGAACTTCAAGCAACAGGCCTTGGCTAACCTCTCTTGCTCTTGTCTCCGTCGTCATGGACGAGCTGGGTCAGCTCAGAGACTTGGTGGCCCAATTGCGAGAGGAGAACCGGTTGCTGCGCGATCAGGATGCATCAGCTGGAACCAGCGCTGCATCAAGTGGCTCTGCTGCTCCTCCCCAACCCTCTACTGCTCCAGCAGTTGAAAGACTGGTTTATATGGCAAGGGACAGAAAATGTCCAATGTTCAGAGGAAAGACTGGGTTAAGCATCAATGAGTGGACAGAGGAGGTTCAGGCATGTATGCGTGCACGCCATTTGTCCAGGTCTGATCAAGCATTGTTCATTTATGATCACCTGGAAAGTGAAGCGAGAGAAGAAATAAAATATCGCTCTAGAGAAGAAAGGGAAGATCCAGATAAAATCCTTGCTATCCTGCTAGAACTATATGGGTGTTCTAAATCTTATATCTCATTGCAGGAGGATTTTTTTTCAAGGAAGCAACAAGATGATGAGACTTTACAGGAGTTTTCCCACGCTCTGATGTGTCTGATGGACAAAGTTGTGACAAATGCCCCAAATGGCTTGCCAAATTCGCAGGTGTTACTGCGTGACCAATTTGTCGAATATGTGTGTGATTGTGCCCTACGTAGAGAGTTAAAACAGTTTGTTCGGCGCAATCCGGATGCCACCCTACTCGAGGTTCGTAGTGAGGCCATTAGGTGGGAGCGGGAGGGGATGCCAGGGGGTGTCAGGGGTAGGAGTCACTCAGTCCCCTCTGCCGCAGGTTTCCAATTTGCCGTGGCAGGACGTCCCCCTTCATGGCAAAGTAACATAGACACCAAGTCTGAGTTGGTAGAGTTAAAGCAGATGTTAAAGCAGCAACAGGAACAGCTAAATCAACTCAGTAGTAGTCTTCTCGCACTCCAGAATACTCCCAAGCCGCCTTTTCGCCCTGTTAAACAGCCTATTATTTGTAACAGGTGTCAGAAGCCTGGTCATTTTGCAAGGGAGTGTGATGGTCAGAGAGTACAGACAGTAACTAGGCCGTCCTCCCATGCAGGCCCAACTCCTAGTGACAGACCATACTCCAACAATCAGCAGTCGGGAAACTTTCACCCCCTGGACTGCTGAGCCAAAGTTCAGGAGGGGGTTCAGTTGGCTCAGAGCAGGATACAGAGAATCCAAATGTTGCTGAATTGATGGCAGCATGTCCCCACCTAACCATATCTATGGGGGGGGTTGCAGTCCCTTGCTTGGTCGACACGGGGTCCATGGTGTCCACCATAACAGAGAGTTTCTTCATCCAAAACTTTGAGCCCTGGGGTGAAAAGAAGTTGCGCTCATGTCATTGGCTACAACTTAAAGCTGCTAATGGGTTGGATATACCTTATATTGGTTACCTTGAACTTGATGTCAAACTTTGTGATAAGGTTATTACAAAGCGTGGTGTACTGGTTGTTAAAGACCCTTTTGGTCAGCCCCCCTCTGTTCCAGGTGTTCTCGGCATGAATATTATCAGAACATGCTTTACTGATTTGTTTTCACACCATGGTTCTGCTCTCTTTGATTTGCCCTCTGTGTCACAGGCCCCTAGTCAACTCCAATCAGCACTACAACAGTGTCACCAGGCTCAAGCCGATGCACCACCTGACCGCTCGAGTCGGGTAAGGGTTAAAGGTGGGAGGGTCTTTCGAGTTGCTGGTGGCACTATGAAACTAGTGGCAGCAACCTGCTCCCAACACTACTCTGAGAGTGATGTCCTGTTTGAACCCCTGAGTACTGGGTTACCTGCTGGTTTACTTGTATCCCCAGCTCTGGTCCAACAAACCAGAGGTACAGTTTACATTCCTGTTGTTAATGTGGGTGTTAATGATGCTGTACTTTACCCAAATGTAGTGATAGGTACTGTAAGCCTTGCCCATGTAGTGAGTCTGCCCACAGGGGTCACAGAAGACAAAGGACAAGTTTCAGCCACCATGTCCTCCCAGATGGTTACCAACTCCATCCAAGATAAGATCAATGCTGTCGACCTTGGCACCCTGTCGGAGAAAGATCAGTGCCAGGTTAGATCTTTATTGCAAAAGCATGCTGATGTCTTCTCAGCTCATGAGGGAGATTTGGGGTGTACAAACCTGATTTCACACGATATTCCTCTGCTTGATGAGACACCAGTACGACAGAGGTATAGGCGTATCCCCCCTTCTGAGTACGAGGCAGTGAAAGCTCACATCCATCAGCTTCTTGAAGCTAAGGTTATAAGGGAGAGCAGTAGCCCCTTTGCATCGCCCATTGTCCTGGTTAAGAAAAAAGATGGCTCCCTTCGTTTGTGTGTGGACTATAGGCTACTAAACAGCAAGACCAGAAGAGATGCTTTTCCTTTGCCACGCATCGAAGAGTCTCTTGATGCGCTCTCTGGGGCCCGCTGGTTCTCTACTCTGGATTTGGCTAGCGGCTACAACCAAGTGCCAGTCACCGAGAAAGATAAGATGAAAACGGCTTTCTGTACTCCATTTGGCCTATTTGAATGGAACAGAATGCCTTTTGGGCTTTGTAACGCCCCAAGCACATTCCAAAGACTCATGGAGAGAATATTTGGGGCCCAACATTGCCAGTCCCTATTGTTGTATTTGGATGATGTGATTGTCTTTTCTTCATCTGTAGCCCAACATATGGAACGCCTGGATGCTGTGCTCGAGAGGCTGAAGCAGGAGGACCTCAAGGCCAAGTTGGAGAAATGCTGTTTTTTCAAAGAGGAGGTTGGTTATTTGGGACATGTCATTTCAAAAGAAGGTGTTGCTACTGATCCACGTAAGATTGATGTTGTTGCAAAGTGGAAACGTCCCACCAATGTAACAGAATTACAGTCTTTTCTCGGTTTTGCCAGCTATTATCGCAGATTTGTGGATGGTTTTGCTAAATTGTCGGCCCCCCTGCATAGACTGGCTGCTGAATTGAGGAACACCAAGACCCGGAGGCAGGTGGCACAGAAGTTAAGCACAGCCTGGACTGACGAATGTGAGCAGTGCTTTGAAGGCCTCAAACGTAAGCTCGTGGAAGCACCAGTGCTTGCCTATGCCAATTTCACCTTGCCATTCATCCTCGAAGTGGATGCCAGCCACTCTGGGCTGGGGGCGGTCCTTTCTCAGGAACAAGACGGTAAAGTGAAACCCATCGCCTATGCTAGTCGTGGCCTTAAACCTGCAGAACGCAATATGAACAACTATAGCTCCATGAAGTTAGAGTTTTTGGCCCTTAAATGGGCCATGACTGAAAAATTTAGGGAATATCTGTTGGGCCAGAAATGTGTGGTATACACAGATAATAACCCTCTCAGTCACCTTTCAACAGCAAAGTTGGGCGCTGTGGAGCAGCGCTGGGCCTCAGAGCTTGCTAACTTCGACTATGTCATAAAGTATAAGCCTGGTAAGCGTAACGGCAATGCTGATGCCCTCTCACGGCAGTACTTACCCAGCACGTCCACCACAGATCATCTGGCTCGCAGCACTCCGCTTCCTGAGTCCATGCAGCAAGCCTGTACAGCAGTGCCTGAGGTAAAACAAAATGCTGTTACTGCCTTCCCATGTCACTCTCCCATTAACTTACGTGCCCTACAGGAAGCAGATGCTACCATACATCACTTCCTGGTGTTCTGGACCAGAAGGAGGGGGCCAGATGCGGGTGAACGTCGCCAAATGTCCAAGGAGGCTCTTGCACTGGTCAAACAGTGGGACCGAATCGTAGAACAAGATGGCGTGCTCCATCGCAAGGTGACCTCCCCCGATGGTGACGAGCTTCTCCAGTTGGTCCTGCCCTTGTCCATGAAGAGCCAGGTTTTACATCAACTGCACCATGAGCACGGCCACCAGGGGGTGGAACGGACTGTAAGCTTGGTATGGCAGAGATGTTACTGGCCGGGCATGCACCAAGATGTTAAGCGCTGGTGCCAAGAGTGTGAAAGGTGCCAGATAGCCAAGGACGTCCAGCCGTCTACCCGTACATATATGGGCCATCTCCTTGCTGCACGACCAAATCAAATTCTGGCGGTGGACTTTACAATATTGGAACCATCCAGGAACGGGATGGAGAATGTGCTTGTGATGACGGACGTCTTCTCAAAGTACACTCAGGCTGTCCCCACCAACGACCAACGGGCCTCAACTGTTGCTAAAGTGCTGGTAAATGAGTGGTTCTGCAGGTTTGGCGTCCCCAGTCGTATCCATTCTGACCAAGGAAGAAATTTTGAAAGCATATTGGTCCAACAGTTATGCAGTCTCTATGGCATTGAAAAGTCCCATACCACCCCTTACCACCCGGCTGGGAACGGTCAATGCGAACGATTCAATCGCACCCTCCACGATCGCCTACGCACGCTGCCTACAACAAAGAAAAGGGATTGGTCATCCTACCTGCCTCAAGTTGTCTTTTCATACAACACTACAGCACATCAATCTACGGGTGAGTCCCCCTTTTTTCTGATGTTTGGACAAGATCCTCTTTTACCTGTTGACTTCCTCTTAGGAAGGAATCCCATCCCAGCTTCAGGCAGTACTCATGATTGGATTCAGGAGCATCAGGCCAGGCTCCAAGTGGCGTTTGAAGGGGCCACCAAACACCTGCAGGCTGCTGCCAGCCGACGAAAGGCACATCACGATCAGAAGGTAAAAGATGTTTTTATACCAGAGGGCCAGCTGGTTTACCTTAAGGACGTGGGGCTGAGGGGCCGCCATAAAATTCAAGATGTCTGGAGCTCAGTTGTGTACAAGGTAATGAAAGCCCCTAGAGACGGAGGCTCTGTGTACACCATTGCTCCAGTAGATGATCTCAGTAAGACAAAGAATGTTCATCGCTCTCTGTTGAAACACCATCCTCGACATGCAGATGCAGCTGGGGCCTCTGTTGCCTGTTCCCCAGGGGAGGGGTCCCCGGTGGCCTGCCCCCCAGAGGAGGAGGACTCATTTGAAGGTGGTCTGTGTGTGGTGAGGCCGGAGAGCGCCACGACTCGTGCACCGCTGGGCCCATGTCCTCAGGCGGACACTTCACCCTCAGTTCAACCACAGATCGCTCCTGCGACCACGACCTCGGAGGGCCGGTCGCTGGCTACACATCCATCTTCTCAACCAGAGGGTCAACCTGTCATGGAGGCCGGTGCAGTACGGAGGACCACCCGTTCAACAGCTGGAAGACATACAAATGTCCATCATCTCCCACAGGCAGTGGGCAGCAGGGCAACAAGGGCTACTGCCTCCCATGTAGAGGTAGCTAATGGGGCCATTTTTAGACCTTGGCAATAAAGTAATCGTTAGGGCCAACGATTTAAAAAATGGGGGTGGATTGTGATGGGGTAACCAGAGTCAGGTTGTTCTTGAACACTCCCTGGTTTCAAGCCAAACCCCCTCTACTCCTTCCTGATTAGCCAGAGGGCATTTAAGTCACCTGTGACCTCAGGGCTCCCTCTCTTTGTCTCTCTCTGGCTGTTGTGTGGCTTTCTCTGACTGAGGTAGGAAAGGAGTCACTAGTTAAAACATTTTACTTTAAATCAACAATATATAGTGACCAGGTTGCAATTGTTTGCCACAGCTCTTCTCTCTCTCTCTCCTCTGGTCCTACTGGTGTCTGCATCCACTAATGAATAAATGAAGGTATGTTGTGAACTGTGGATGCCTGATGTGATGTAGAGTGATGCTAACAAATGTGAATTTCTTGTCTTTTATAGTTCTCCAGTGTTGTGGGTGCTCTATAGTTGGTACCTGGGTTAGCCGGTGCACCTTTTAATTAAGGTATGTGCTTTTGACCTGTAAATAGATAAATTGAAATGTTTTGTTTTTATTATTAACTCACCTTTCTTGAATTTATAGGTCATTGTCAGCTGCTGTTTTGCCTTGCTTTTAGAGTTGCCTTTATGGTTATTTCTTATTTTAGTCTGGACCAACTGGTGTTTTGTTGCTTGTATTAACGTTTGTTTTGTTTCCTTTCTTTTAGTGGCAGTAGTCGACTCATAGTGGAGGCTAGTCACAATAGTGGTTCCCTTCACCGTTTGTAGTGTTAAAGTTCACCGGGACACAGTTGTAGTGTACACCATTTGCAGTGATTGCCGTGAGCACGCGTGGTGGGTAAGTTGTTGCACCCCTGGAACACACCCTTAGGTAGGCTGCCTCCCTGTAGTTGGCTTCTGTCCACTCCTTTTTGTTAATTTCAGAATAAATGTCACCAAAAATAGTATCTTTATAAAAGAATCCCTTGTTAATAAAATTTGTTATACTTTTGTAGTTTGATTCCCCTTTTTCTTGTGTCACTAATCCCCCTTCTTTACAGATATTTCCAGCTATTAATTAATTAATTTGAAATAAATAAATTTGGCTTTCTTTTTAAACCACGTCTCTGTCTTGTCTTAGTATACGAACTTGCGTTGCCTGTGAGAGCACTGAGGTCTTTTCATAAGATATTTCCTGGGGTGAAATTCCCCAGGTGGCGTTGTCTGGTCAGGTTCTGGTGGTCTCCAGCCACACCTTCACCCCGCCACACTAGCAAGACAAATAAAAGTGTCTCCAATTTTTTCCCTTTGGATTTAGTCATAATAATTGTAGGTCAAATACAGATGTATTTTGGCCGAAATTCCTACCTTTCCTTATGGACATAAGGATATAATCCTGTAAAACCACATAAATACTACAAAATAATGCACAAAATAGATTCAATATCATAAAATAATACTACTTATACCTATAATAATGTCTTTTAGGCTGATGACAGCTTCCTTTTCGTAAAATAATACGAATTGTGACATACCGGTACTGATTTTCTAATGTAAAATGCTCAAATCTGTACAAGGAAGATAATCCTGGTTCTTTATTATCCATCACTCAGATGTTAGAATAAACATTTCTTTGCCATAGCCTATTTTTGAAATAACAAGTTGTTGACAGAGTTGATAGGCACTGTTTTCATTGCTTTTCAATTTCAAAATGGGCCGTTTCTCATCTCATAGACTACACAGTAAGTTACATAGGTCCTGTACATTTTTTTCATCACAGGGGGGCCAATGTATTTCTGTAAGTTTGGAATGTTAATTTTTGGAGAGTGGTAAGCACTGCACCACCACAGCAAGAGGGTCCTGGGTTCAAACCCGCCGGTCGGCTGGGGCTGCAGAGTTTGCATGTTGTCCCCGTGCATGCGTGGGTTCTCTCCGGGTACTCCGGCTTCCTCCCACAGTCCAAAGACATGCAGGTTAGGTTAATTGGCGAGTCTAAATTGCCCACAGGTGTGAATGAGAGTGTGAATGGTTGTCTGTCTATATAGTATGTTAGCCCTGCGATAGACGGGCAAGTTGGGCAACGGCTGTCCAGGGTGAACCCCGCCTTTTGCCCTATGTCAGCTGAGATAGGCTCCAGCTCACCCGTGACCCTAGTGCAGGATAAGCGGTATAGAAAATGAAAAAAATAATGGTTGGAATGTCTTCTTGGTGATTAAACTTTGATCAATCCAGACCTGAAGACCAATTGTCAATATAGAAATAAACAAACAAACAAAAAACACAATACAGTCTTGATGCTGCCAACAAAATCTTCGATGACAGAACGGATTTCAGTAACTTTGTTTTAAATGGAAGGATCATCATCTTCATCAATGCCCATCAGATGTCCTTGGCAGACATTTGCACAAACCTCTTCATCTGCTCCTCACAGGCACATCTCAGTGCAGTTCAGATTTGAGACCTGCAAGAACAATGTGACATGCCAAAGGTTTTCTTGCAGCCACATTTGATGAGGTGTATGATGGTGGCTGGGAGATCCTATATTGTGACTGGCACCAGTTTACCTCCCTCTGCCTCCCATCCATATTTGTTGCTGGTGGTAACTGTGGTTAAGGTGTGAGGTCCTGATTCCATACATGTACCATTGTCTGGCAATGTCTTGATGTAAGGCCCTTTGTGTTGGTGGCAGTCTCTCAGCTTCTAACTGTTTCTTTGAGAATAATCTCTACTTGAGATCACAGACATTTACCAGTGTGGTACCATGCTCATACAGCTGACAGACAAATGCTTTAATACTTCTTTCTATGCCAGTCCCTAGAGCAGCAAATGCTGATACCACCTCCCTTGGATATACAGTATGTTAAGTGCTTGCCAACAGGTCAGCTCTTCTTTGCCAGCAAATCAACCTGTCTGCTCAGCTCCAGAGAAGGCATGGAAACCTGGTAAGGCTGCAGAGATGATCTGTTCCTTGTTCCCCACACCAGTAATGAAGTGTCCTTGCACAACTGATGGCACCATTGAACTACAAGAACACACACATCTGTGTCTGGGGACTCAATGCAGATTTTTGTTGCCCCTCTCTGGGCAGAATCCAGGCTGAGCAGGATTATGGTGGTATCAGCATTTGCTGCCCTGGGGACTGCAGAAAAGTTGAGTACTGGCATAGAAAGAAGTATTGAAGCATTTGTCTGTCAGCTGTACAAACATGGTACCACACTGGTAAATGTCTGTGATCTCAAGTAGAGATTATTCTCAAAGAAACAGTTAGAAGCTGAGAGACTGCCACCAACACAAGGAGCCTTACATCAAGCCACTGCCAGACAATGGTATGGAATCAGGACCTCACACCTTGACCACAGTTACCACCGGCAACAAGTATGGATGGGAGGCAGAGGGAGGTAAACTGGTGCCAGTCACAACATAGGATCCCTCAGCCCCAGCCACCATCATACATATCATCAAATGTGGCTGCAAGAAAACCATTTGCATGTCACATTGTTCTTGCAGGTGTGAGGAGCAGATGAAGAGGTTTGTGCAAATGTCTGCCAATGGTGATCCTTCCATTCAAACAAAGTTAATGAAATCCGTTCTGTCATGGAATATTTTGTTGGCAGCATTATGTCTTGTTTTTTGTTTGTTTGTTTATTTCTATGTTGACGATTGACAATATTTAGGTCTGGATTGACATATTAATAGGTATGTTTAAACAACTTTGAAACTTTGCAAAGGTCAAAAATTACTGACTTGATATTTTGTTCTTTTTTCAGCAAAATCAATACCTATTGTGGTCTTTATTAAAATAATTGTTTGTAATGACATCTGTCAAATATTATTAAATATAATCACAACTAAAAAGAGTACTTTGTGTTAATTTTAGTTGAAGAAAATTGTGATTTTAACGATTGTAATCATATTAGTGCGAATAAGTGTCAAAATATCACATTTGAGAGAAAAATATTTAAAAAATAGTTAGAAAAAATGGAGACATATTTTTTCTCAAAGTTTATCCACCCAAGAAGACATTCCAACCAGTCTCCAAAAATTAACATTCCAAAATTACGGAAATACATAGGCCCCCCTACTATAAGCACCAAGCACTGTGAGGCGGATGTGAATGTCATTAGTTCTGAGCCATTCCTAGTTTACTATTTCTCTTGCTATTGCTACTCATGTTTACTTCGGTTACCAGACCTCAACTATAACTGCACTTATTTCTACATCTGTTTGAAAAATCCTAACTCCCACCCTAAAGTACAAGCCCTGCTTCCTGGGAAAACTACTTAAATACATTTAAACACAAACTTATGCCATGTGTTTTACGAGGGGTAAAAAAGGAAGGCTGAAGTCCGACCCGACCCAAGTCACTTTCATATTTTTTCGACCTGAACCTGGTCCGAACCCACGGGTCCAGTCAGGTTTGTTGGGCTGGCCCGGCCCGTTGATAACTCTAGTGTGATGTGCATCAATAAAATGTTAAAAATAAACAATGTAAAGTGTTTCAAAGAGTTTTATTTCAAAACTTTGTTGTCGATACTATGTGGATGGATTGTAAAGGCTGAGCCAGCCCGACAACAATGGTGCATGTCTCTGACTGACTGACTGAGTGATCATCATACTGTACATCCCATGACTCCAACTCCACCCTGTGACAAACAGTCATAAACCAGTAGGCGTGAAACATTTAATTTCATTGACCAGTAGTGAAACTATGATCAGTCACTCAGTTACGTTCACCAGCCTAAACTACAGTGTATCAACATCAATGTCAGCACTACCATCAAACACTGTGTTTCCCTGCAGTCACAGCCATCATGGTCTCCATACTTCATCTTGTCATGTGTCATCTCTGTGGTGTCTGTCAGGTTGGGTGTGACTGGGATTGGACTAAAAACATGTTTATTTTTATGCAAATAAAATCATTTATTTGAATTCGGAGCGAGGCTGAAATAAAGTCAGGACAGTGAAGGCGTGAATGATCAGATGCACAGAGAGACGCAGAAGGACAAGGATCAGGTACAAATATTGATAAGGTTGGTGTTTTTATTACTTTTTAACACACCTTCTTATATCCACAGCAGAAAGGATGAAACTACAATGAGTTTCAATGAACTTCAAATATAAGTCACAGAAAACATAGACAGTAATTTTATAGAAAGTTGTTGGGATTGCCTAATGGATTATTCTTCAATTGCATGATGGGAAATGTAAGATCAAAGTCTTCAATTTTATGGTGTTGAAAGAGGAAATCATTCAGTTTTTCTGAATTCTGGTGGCTTGCAGGTCTGGAGACAACTACACCTTCTCTCAGTCATGGTCGTCAACTCTTCCTCCAATGAATCCTTTGATCACCTTCACCATTCGGCCATCGACAACTCTCTTCCCTGGTACATGTATTGCTTCCTCTCTGGACCGACCTCCATAGCCTTGATTGTCTTCAGTATCACCAACATCCTCCTCCTCCTCCCTCTCTGCTCCTTCATCATCTACCTGGGTCTCCAGCGATGGCTCCAACAGCGTTCCTCCACCACGGCAACAATCAGTCACTCCGACAGCTTCACCTACCACATGGTCGCCATAGAGCTGGTTGGCGTCTTGGGGAACTCCCTCATCCTCTATGGTATCTGTAATGGTCATGTTAATGTGTTATCATGGGGCTTTGGTTTTTTAACCTTCATCTGGTGCGGACAGATGTTGTTCCACACCCTGACCTGCCTGGAGCGCTACCTGGCCGTCGTCCATCCCATCATCTACCTGAGCCTGAAGAAAGAGAGAGGGATCAGAATCAGAAATATCACCAATGGATGTGTTTGGCTGCTCAGTATCATGATGACATTTGTGTTCAACTTAGATATCGAGTACTTGAATCTGTCTCTCCTGATTGTCATCCTTATCATCATCGTCTTCTTTAGCCTGTCTGTCCTCCGTGTCCTGACTCGTCCAGGACCGGGGGAACAGGGCGGGGACGGGGGACGGGTTGACCAGTCGAAGCAGAGGGCTTTCTACATCATCGTGGTCATACTGGTGTTGCTGCTGGTGAAGATTGGTGGGAATCTGATCTGGGTTCTGCCACTTATAATCTCAGGAAGCACAAATTGTTTTACTGTCGTTTGTGATGTGTGGTCTAATCTGCCCAGCACTCTGGTGCTGCCGCTGTTGTTCCTACAAAGGTCAGGAAAATTTGTGTGTTGTAAGAATAACATCTAAGATCAGAGGTTTACACTTAAACTGCACAAATGTGATCACATTATAGAAAATCTAAACATGACAAGAATACTAGAAACAATAATAGAAACTACATTATAAGCTAAAATTTGACATAATTAAAAGAGGCTCATGAGTGGTAGTTGATAATATGACAGTTTTGATTATTGTGTATTTACAAAACTCAACGGAGCTGTAGTAATTTAAACAATGATATTAGTTTTTACACAAGTGCTGGTGTAAAAATAAAATTATTTCAAAGAGTTTATAGCCACACTTGCAGCTAAAGGTATGCATTTTAGCATTAGCATTGTGAGCATTTTAGCTCTGTTTTATTGATTTATTTTTACCAAATTGACAATCTTACTGTAGAAGGATAGTATGCTAACATCAGCTATTTCACCTAAGCACCAAGCACTGTGAGGCGGATGTGAATGTCATTAGTTCTGAGCCATTCCTAGTTAGTGTCCGGGCAGCGACAGCTGCCAAGGACACTATTGTATTTGCTGATATTCTTCTTCTTCTTCTTCTTCCGAGGAAGTCATACTTCCCATGGGCGAAAACTCACCAAACTTTGCACAAAGGTCCAGTCCCATGCCAGATTCACTCAACTCCAAGGACATGTGCCCCCCCCTCCCAGGGGGGGGCACAATAAGTGTTTAAAATTAAAATCTTTAAAAATTCCTACCAAGCCAACAGTAGATGCTACAGCTGTGAAACTTCACCACAATGTAGCCTAGATACTGCTGAAACTTTTGTCAACTTAAACTTATTACAAATTATGAAGTCCATCACTCTGTTTTTTTCAATAAGTGTAAAACTTTTAAAATGTATCTCCTCCTACAATTTTTGCTCAATTGTCACCAAACTTGCTCCAGAGCATCTCCAGACTGTCCTCCACAAAACTTGTTTCTCGGATTTTTGATTAATCAAAAATTGAGCCTACAGTGCATGAAAACGTTTGACTGTAAACACTACTGTAAACATATACCATCAAATTCCTGCTAAATACATTTTCTATCTTTCTGAAAAAAATTGAGAATATTGTAGAGTCATGGTTGATGAAGTTTGGAAAATATCAGAATTTTATCTCAAAAACTGAATTTTCTAGAACATTTTGAATTCTGCTCTCATGGGATCAACTGCAGCCAATGTAAAGGTGATGTTTTTAAACATCACATTTTCTCTTGAGAAGCAAAACACTTAAAATTACAAACAAATCGCCTCCATTTCCATGCTGCCTAGATGCAATTTATGTATTAACAGATTTTTGTTTAGATATTAGAATTTCTGACATTTTGACTATTTTTTAAATCTGCCTCAACAACAGCTGCCCGGGCGCTGACGTCTTGAGTGTATTTGAGAAGACACACACCATGTCTCACTACCAGATAATTAGCTCACTGAGTTGAGCGCTGGTTTGTGGTGCGAGGGGTTGTGGGTTCAAGACCCAACATGGGTGACGACGACAATGACACATAAAAATGCCAGAATCCTCATGGTAACATCACAGCAAGTCTCTAAATTAAAAAAGCAAACAGTTCGGACCATGGTCTAAAGCTCACCACAACCCGAATGCTGCTCTCATGGGAACAACTGCAGTCAATCCACGAGTGACACTTTTAAACATCAGCTTTTCTCTTATGAAGCAAAACAAATCACCAACATGTCCGTTGTCTAGATACAATTTATGTATTATCAGATTTTTTGTTTAGATATTAGAATTTCTGACATTTTGACCTTTTCTGAAATCTGCCTCCACAACAGCTGCCCGGACGCTGACTCTATGAGTCTGTTTGAGAAGACACACACCATGTGTCACTTCCAGATAATTAGCTCAGTGAGTTAAGTGTTGGTTTGTGGTTCCAGACGATGTGAGTTCGATCCCCAGTCCGGGTGATAAGTATATTACATCAATATACCAGATAGTCTTTGAACAAAATCTTAGACTCATAGCAGATGATGTTTGACACAAACATCAGAATTTTACCTCAGAAACGTTGCCAGTGAATGGTTTACTTAATTTGTGAAGCCACCATAGCACTGCCAGTTGACAATTAGCTCAGTGTGATAGACAACAGTCTTTAGTTCCAGAGGTTGCGGGTTCAATCCCCAGCTTGTGCAGAAATGAACATTCCAAGGTCAATTAACCTGTCTTCCTGTTTCTTGTGCAAAATTTGCCCGGACACGACCCATTGCTGCGCAGCAGCTATAATTTACTATTTCTCTTGCTATTGCTACTCATGTTTACTTAGGTTACCAGACCTCAACTATAACTGCACTTATTTCTACATCTGTTTGTAAAATCCTAACTCCCACCCTAAAGTACAAGCCCTGCATCCTGGGAAAACGACTTAAACACATGTAAACAAAAAAACAATTGACACTATGTGTTTTACAAGGGGTAAAAAAGGAGGGGACAGCTCTCCATTCCGACGCCCCTCCACTTCGACACCCCGCTGTTCCGAAACACCGCTGTTCCGACAGCCTCCGCTCGTGCTGACAGCTGACTGAGGGAGATGCTTTGGTTGGGCTTAGGCAATGAAGAAAGGAGTTGGTTAAGTTTAGTAAAAAGATCAGGTGGAGGCTAGACAGGCTAGAAGCAGAATGAACGTTAGGTCTTTATGTCAGTAGCCTTTTCGAAATAGCGGTGTCTTTAGAAAAAAAAGAAAACCGCGCTATTACGACGAATGGAAGTCTATTGTCGGAAAGGCGGGGCTTCGGAAAGGCGGGGTGTAACCAAAAAAGGAAGCCTGAAGTCCGACCCGAGTCACTTCGACCCGAACCCGGCCTGAGTACGGGTCCAGTCAGGTTTGTTGGGCTGGCCCGACCCGTTGATAACTCTAATATGATATGCATCAATAAAAGGTTAAAAATAAACAATGGAAAGTGTTTCAAAGAGTTTTATTTCAAAACTTTGTTGTCGATACTATGTGGATGGATTGTAAAGGCTGAGCCAGCCCAACAACAATGGTGCATGTCTGTGACTGACTGACTGAGTGATCATCATACTGTACATCCCATGACTCCAACTCCACCCTGTGACAAACAGTCATAAACCAGTAGGCGTGAAACATTTAATTTCATTGACCAATAGTGAAACTATGATAAGTCACTCAGTGACATTCACCAGCCTAAACTACAGTGTATCAACATCAATGTCAGCAATACCATCAAACACTGTGTTTCCCTGCAGTCACAGCCATCATGGTCTCCATAGGCTACTTCATCTTGTCATGTGTCATCTCTGTGGTGTCTGTCAGGTTGGGTGTGACTGGTATTGGACTAAAAACATGTTTATTTTTATGCAAATAAAACCATTTATTTGAATTCTGAGTGAGGCTGAAACAAAGTCAGGACGATAAAGGCATGAATGATCAGATGCACAGAGACACGCAGAAGGACAAGGATCAGATACAAATATTGATAAGGTTGGTGTTTTTTTCATTACTTTTTAACACAACCACCTTCTTATATCCACAGCAGAAAGGATGAGACTACAATGAGTTTCAATGAACTTCAAATATAAGTAATAGAAAACATAGACAGTAATGTTATAGAAAGTTGTAGGGATTGCCTAATGAATTATTCTTCAGTTGCGTTATGTGAAATGTAAGATCAAAGTCTTCGATTTTGTGGAATTGAAACAGGAAATCATTCAGTTTTTCTGAATCTTCTTGGTTGTTTGGTGGCGGGCAGGTCTGGAGACAACTACACCTTCTCTCAGTCATGGTCGTCAACTCTTCCTCCAATGAATCCTTTGATCACCTTCACCATTCGGCCATCGACAACTCTCTTCCCTGGTACATGTACTGCTACCTCTCTGGACCGACCTCCATAGCCTTGATTGTCTTCAACATCACCAACATCCTCCTCCTCCTCCCTCTCTGCTCCTTCATCATCTACCTGGGTCTCCAGCGATGGCTCCAACAGCGTTCCTCCACCACAGCAACAATCAGTCACTCCGACAGCTTCACCTACCACATGGTCGCCATAGAGCTGGTTGGCGTCTTGGGGAACTCCCTCACCCTCTATGGCGTCTACAATGGTCATGCTGATGCATCGTTATTGGGGCTCTGGTTTTCATCCTTCACCTGGAGTGGACAGATGTTGTTCCACATCCTAACCTGCCTGGAGCGCTACCTGGCCGTCGTCCATCCCATCATCTACCTGAGCCTGAGGAAGGAGAGAGGGATCCGAATCAGAAATATCACTAATGGCTGTGCTTGGCTGTTCAGCTTTGTGTTGACATGTGTGTTTATGTTAGTGAATGTGTACTGGAATCTGTCTCTCCTGATTGTCACCCTTATCGTCATTTTCTTCTGGAGCCTATCTGTTCTCTGTGTCCTGACTCGTCCAGGACCGGGGGAACAGGGCGGGGACGGGGGACGGGTTGACCAGTCGAAGCAGAGGGCTTTCTACCTCATCATGGTCATACTGGTGTTGCTGCTGGTGAAGATTAGTGGGAGTCTGGTCTGGGCTCTGACATTTATAATCTCAGGACGTATAGATTGTTTTACTGTCATGTGTGATGTGTGGTTTAATCTGCCCAGCACTCTGGTGCTGCCATTGTTGTTCCTACAAAGGTCAGGAAAATTAGTATGTTGTAAGAACAACTAAGATCAAATCACCACCACATATGAGTAGATAGGTGATGATTAACCAGGATTTCTTTTGTATAAGTCTACATTTCGTAGATTATATCAAATAGTTAAGAGGCTAAAAAGCAGCAGTTTGACAGTGATTTTAATCATTTTTGACATACACAACAATTCAATGAGCCTGGACTGTTGGCAATGTCCTTTCAAAACAGATCAGTTACTAAAGGTTTTAAGTGTAGCATTGTCAAGTTCATATCTGTGGAAAAACCTATTGATTGATTTTCTTGTAGTAACTGAACATGACAAAAACACATATTTTTAAGTTACTGTGTATGATGTGCATTAATAAATAATCAAAAATACACAATGACAAGTGTCTTTGTTTTATTAACATGAAAAATTAGCAGATATGAGCATACAACGATTTTTATTCTTTTGTTGTTTTAGATGTTGTACATCAGCTCTCCAAACATTACGGCACAAAGTAAAAAAACAGGATTCATATGTGAAATGCCTCGGTCATGTATCTGGAGAGGGTTCGGGCTCCAAATAAATGACACAAAAAGAACCAACATCCAGCTAACAACATTGTCAGATAACATCTATGTTGGTTTACACAGGAAATTAGGAACCAAATTCAGAGATAAAAGCCTCTGCCCCAGTAAATAAAGGCTTTAGGGTTTCATGCCTCACTCACAAAGATACAGTAAAAATGCAAATGAGAATAATGACAATGGCGCAGGTACAGTAGGGAAAGATTTCACATGCAAATAAAAGCCACAAACACGACTCATAATAATATTATGGATAATATCAATCCATTTTTTTTTCTACATTTGAATTCAACAAAATACCAAAGAGGAATAAAGGTAAGAGATGACAGGAAGTGAGGGAAATTAAAGGGACAACGAGGAGTTTGTATCTGGTTATTAAAGAGTCTCATATTAATGTGGATGAATTTACGTTACCACTTGTTAATGGTTCAATTTTCACTAAATATACCGTTTTGTCTTTATCGTTATTTTGTTATCATTATTTAGTGGTCGGCTCACCCGGCATTACCTAGTATTGATTGAGGATTGAGTATTGACGCTACTTGGCAGATCGTGGGATCACGCAGCTGAATCGCTGTTTATGGTCGGAACTACGATGGTATCTGATCGTCTTTCGACCTCCGACTTTCATTCTTGTTCAATAAAAACATGCTTGGCTCATGGGAAATGTAGTGTGAAAACACTTTGCTTTCGGAAACTCCTCGTTGTCCCTTTAAACAAAGGTATGTGGTTGGATACAAACTTCTGTGACAACATGAGGCCTTTTGATCCTGACAAACAACCATCGAGGGAGGGTGACCCCCATTCCGAATTTCCAAGGGTCTGCCATTCCGAAGGTGTAATTTGCAGTGTTTTTATGATGGGCCGGTGTGTCCCTGGTGGACTAATAGGGTACAGTGGGCTCATTTACAAGACAAAAAAGATTCCAATGTGCACCCCTTCCAGGATTCAATCCCTGGTCACCTTGTGGGAAACAAATGCTCTACCCACTGTACTACCACAGCAGTCAGTTCTCATAATTTACGACAGCACATCTAACCAACTCGTCGAAATGGCACACCTTTTTCGGGATGGCGCCCCTTTTTCAAAAGTAATTGAAGGCCGGCATACCGAAACATGAAAGTAAACGGAATGGCAGCCCTTCGGAATGGCACACTGGAACCACCATAAAGCGACTGCGTGCTCACGTCTGGACGCTATCCAGAGTCTGTGGTGTGTTTGAAACACAGCAGCTTTCCTGCCCGGTGCAGGAACAGCAGCGGCAGGACGTAGCTGCTGGGCAGACAGAACCAGATGCCCGACACCTGCGCCGCACAGCGACTGTACCGACTCAACACCGCTGATGACGCCAGCGCCTGGCAGACCATGTTCCCCAAGAGCCTCACCAACAGCACCACCATGATGGCGGTGATGGTGACGAAGGCCCTCTGCTTCGACTTGTCGGCCTTGTTCTCGCCACCGTCCCCCGGCCCCGGGCGAGTAAGGACGCGGAGGACGGACAAGCTGCAGAACGAGATGATGATCAGGGACGAAACCAAGCTGCAGAAAAACAGGACCAGGTTGAAATTGCGGTCGACAACGAACCTTATGGTCATCAGTCCGGTGCACACGACCCAAACGCAGGCGGTGCTGGCGTTTCTCACCATGAGCCCGCCCACCTGCGTCAGGTACAGGTAGGTGATGGGGTGGACGACAGCCAGGTAGCGCTCCACACAGGTGAGGGAGTGGAAAAACATTTTCACGCAAGAGATGATCGCAAAAACGTTGCATCCCACGTTGGTCATGTTTTGGTGATGCGTGAAGGCGCCGCAGCAGCAGAAAACGGACCCACACATGCCAAACAGCTCCATGGCGACCATGTGGTAGGTGAAGACGTCGGCGGGATTCACCGAGGCGCCGCTACGCTGTTTCCGCAAACTCTGGATCCCGAGGAAGAGGATGCCGACGGAGAGAGGGAGGAGGAGGAGGATGTTGGTGACAGCGGAGGCGGTGAAGATGTAGACGCCAGGTGAGGAGGCAAAGCAGCTGGGGAGGGGGGAGTCGGGGGAGGAAGGGAGGGTGTCGTTTTGGGCGGTGGAGGAGTTGGCGTACTTTTCCATTGAGCTACGGAGTAGGAGAAGAAAAAACAAACAAGTTAATCTCTATAGTTATAGCAGTAGGGTTTCCCTCATCAATCTCATCAAATACACAATCCAACAACTCCACAACGCGGAGTTATATGAGATAATAACACATCAATCTAAAACAACTCTGTGTGGTAACGTTGTGTTATTATCTCATAGCGTGGTGAATGTGCAGGTCACAACTTGTCCACCAGAGCGTTGTGGAGTTGTTGGATTGTGTATTTGATGATCGTGGTCCTACAACAAATCTTCACTAAATACATTATTACATTATTATATAATGATAAATGTACTGTAAAACCACTAAAACTATTACTAATAATGATCATATGAGAAGAAACTCTGACTTTAAACAAATGAAACATAAAACTCAAATTAAATATAAATAAATCAGTCACCAAATGAAACACTGGCCAGTGGCCACGTCATCAAACAGGTGAACAACAAACAAATATATTCAACAATATCAAATTAATAACATTTATTTAAAAAACAAAACAACCATTTTCACATGGGAAATCAATATTCATCTAACTTCCTTATTTCAATAATGATTTATTATTGATATTGTATTGTATTATAAAAGGAACCAACCTTGTCCTGTGTCTCCAGAATCAGACTGATGAGTGCTGGTGTTTGGTCCGATATTATATAGTGTGTGTGTGTTTGTGTGATTGGGACTTTTGAACTGGCCAGAACTGGGGTTTTGCATGTAGAAAAACTGATGAGGTATTTATAAGGCAAATTTCCTCAGTGTTCAGGGTCGTCTGCAGGTCATGGTGGTAGTGGTGGTGGTGGTAACAGTGCCATGCTCAAAGATACTCCAACAGGGCCTATAATGCAGCATATTTTACCAGTGGATCATTAAATTTAACCCAGATCATTGTTTTCATATAGAATCCAACGAATTCAAAATTTTCAGCTACGTCATAAAATCTCCATAACTTATAAATATACTGTATCTGACAGTCAAATGGGTTCTAAATCAGACTCTTATTCAAAACAGCTTAGAGCACCTGTGTACACTGCAGCCTCATTTAAATTTAACCCATGAACCTGTTCATTTTTAGCACGACAGTGATCTGCAGTGCTGTGATCTGATTGAGTGGCCTTCAAAAACTATTCCATATTACATAAGTGTGGTGAAGTGGATCGTGTGGATCTGATTGGAGATGATTTTGACATTCGTCCACAAACGAGGACACATCAATGGGACAGATTGTTAATAACACAAGTCTTATAGTTTATTCTTTGTTCCATAAATGCATCATTTTATTTTCTCAGTATTTTTATCAGTGTATGACACACAAACACTTACATGTACTTACTTACATTTATGTAAGTAAGTAATGAATTAATGAATTAACGTACTTACTTACATTTATTGAATCATAAATCAAAATTGAAAAAACCCATCATCATCTCATGTATAGACATAATCTAAATATCAATTTAAAAATACATTTCTCATCGGATTCATCACAAAAATAAAAAAACTCATTAACTAAATAAAATAAATGCAGCTCCAGCACATTATTTTTTAATATCTAAAAATGTCACATAATGTATCAATCACAAGGAAACATTCTCCTGCAGAAATATAACATTTACATTTGACATTTAAGGAAAATTAACTATTACTTATTTTCAAATATTTTTGGGTGATATTGTCCAAGTGGAAGTTTGCTTGTGAAATTTTTACATTTTTTACTTTACTGAAGTTATTTGTGAATGTTAATGAAATTGTGTCTGTTTAGGGCAAAGGTTCACCCCCTTTTTCTCCCAGAACTATGGATGTAAATGTTTACAATATGCAAATATAACATTTTAAAATTGTCATGTACATAGAATCACCATGTTGTGTAATAAACCACAGGCCATGTCTCCATTATGCCTTTTAAAAAGAGATTCAAATGAGCTGTAACTTTAAACTGGTGCTTATTCAAACCATGAAGTCATGAAGCACCTGTTTGTCCTCTTCATCCTTGATGTCATAACCAGCAGACAGACCAATAAACAATATATACAATTTTTCTTAATTAATTAATTCATCAATATATTATCAAAGAAGAATATTTACAATATGTTATTCAATCTTACTTCTGTTTCACCTCAACTCGACTTTAATAATATGAAATGTATTGTATTGAAACAATTACTTACCATAAATTTAATTTTTTTATATTTGAAGAGCTCATTTGTATAGCGTTTTTAAAAAACTTAGAGAATCTTCATTTTTTATTTACATAAGGTGATATCAGTCAAACCAAAGTTGAGTGACTTTGAGATGTAACAAAACAGACATATCTCAAAAAAATAGTTTTATTGAAAACAACACTATGCAAAAAATAATTACAAAGCCTCAGCTCTTTTTTTTTTCCAAAATGGCACTTATCTGTTTTTGCAAATGAACTCTTTATTTATAAAAGAATGTATGATTTGTTTTATAATTGTAGAACATTTGAAATAACAATTTTGTTTTTTCCTTTCTTCTTTTCTTGTCAAATCCTTTAAGCAATAACTATTATGAGATGACTGGCCTTGTTTTCTTCTAGAGTTTACATTAGATGAAGAAAATTTGCAGTAATAAACTTATATATTAATAAATCATACACAATAACCACCTTTCTGTCTTTGTGTTGATTATTATTCTATTGAGGTTTACTCTCTTTGACCAATGTCAGCGTTGTGTGAAACACGGCAGTTTTCCTGCTCGGTGTAGAAAGAGCAGCGGCAGGATGTAACTACTGGGCAAGCAGAAGAATGCCCCACTCATAATAGCTATACAACTTTCCCTGTCACTCAGTACTTCCATTACGGCAATCATATTACAAACCATCTGCCCAACCAACCTCAGCAACAGAACTCCAGTTATGACTGTGATGGTGTAGACCGCCCTCCTCTTTGATTGGTCCACCCTCTCCCTGTCCCCGCCCCTTTTCCCCGGCCCTGGTTGAATCAGTGTGTAGAGAACAAAGAAGCTGAAGAAAGAAATGATAATGAGGGAGAGGGCCATGAAGATGGCATAAGGGATTGTCGGAAAAGCAGGGCTGTACAGAGCCACTATCGCCACCCATCCCAAAGATGCAAACCAAACCAACACAATGCTGCCGTTTGTGACGACAGTGGCCTTCCTCAAACTCAGGTAGACAACGGGATGTACGACGGCAATGTAGCGCTCCAGGCAGGTGAGTGTGTGAAGCAACATCTGTCCAGGTGGGACGATGTTGGAAAAATAAAACCCTACCGACATCATCTGAGGTGTGTCACTGAAAACGTAGAAGCAGCAGCCCAAAATGCCTATCACCTCTATGACGATGCAGTTGTAGGTGAAGACGTCCATCGGAGCATGGGCGGCGTTCTGCATGCGCCATCGCTGCAGCCCCAGGTGGACGATGAAGACGCTGAGAGGGAGGAAGAGGAGGAAGTAGACGCAGACCAGGAAGAGGGTGCCCGGAAAGCCGGCATCGGCCCTAAGGCAGTTGTAGACGGGATGGGAGGAGGAGTTGGGTGAGGAGGCGGGAGGATGGAGCGAGAGATTCCAGGATGAAGAGAAGTTGGTCGACATATCTGAGTGATGATAAGTGAGAAAAAAGTCAAAAAGTAAATCATTCACAAACTCAAGACGCTGCACAGCTTTGCTCGCTGGGTGACCCGGTGTGTTGGGTTCTACCGTCCAATGACAGGACTTTTAACGCCGACTTTCATTTCACTATTTGAAAACCAACGACAGCTGAATCTGTTGGTTACAAGTCGACAAGATCGACAGTGTCTTGCAAACGACATCTTACAAAATGACGCAAGTAAAACCCAACATCTAGGTCCTGACGGCATCAACTTCATGTGAGACAAATCGAGACAAACGAACTGACTAAAATTACAACACATCACATTAAAATACTAGGTTGAAAAGACGGATTTGATTTGCATCTTACATAGATTTTTATTCACAAAAACCGTTCAAAATAAATGTTCAGATCCCGACGGTCTCTCAGTCATTTCCAAAGTTCAGTAGCTTCCTGTTTGAGGAAAAAAGTTTAAAATATAACTACGGTAAATACCAACAGAACGATAAAGTGCAATGTCTCTTACATACAATGCATGGATTAGCCTACTTCACATATCAAAGTTCCTTAGGAGCTGCTCACCTCTCCAGGAGCTGTTGAGTCCAATCGTCGTCTTTCCACTGTGAGTCCAAAGTCGTTGAACCAACAGTGTTATCTCCAAACAAACCCACCTGTGTGTGTATACGTTTGCATACAGTGTGTTCCTTTATGTGGCGGAAAGATGACTGGAGGTAATGTAAGGCATTAGTCAAATTAATTTTTCCACAATCCAAATGTACGTGTGAGGACTCATTTACTTGACGACAGCAGCTTCAGGACCTCAGGACCAGCTTTAAATGAGTTTAGTGATTTAAACACCAATTAAGGTCCAACAATGTAAAATCCACCTTAAACAATAATAGACATGGACTCTTGTTATGTGAAAGTTGGATATGAGATTTTAATATTTGCCAATACAACCATCAACAGTGACAGGTGATAAATGTCTCACAAACACAAACACGAAAATGTAAATTCTCCATTAAAATGAACAGTCGGGATTTAAATGACAATGTCAACAGAAACTGCTGCGTATGCAAATGAGCTGTCTGGACACCTGGTCGCTCGTCACATCTGACATGGCCGATACTTCAACGAGAACTGAGCTCTGACATCAACTAACCAACTTTTGCTGGAAGTGTCCAGGTCAAAATACAAACATTGGGGTGACCGAGCCTTTAATTGCTTTCACTGTTTTTTATTCTTTTTAATTCTTCTTCTTTTTTATTACCTGCTGTAAAACGCTTCGGTACACTGAAAGGATTGTTGTAAAGAGCTTTATACATAAAGTATATTTAGGCAACTTAAGTCAAAGTACACTGTGAAGATTTTTCCATGTGTTTCAAATTCAAAAATATAATATCCAGTATAGTTGTTCATTTGAGGAATAATCAAACATTATCTTTATTTACTTTAGCACTCTAATTAAACAAATCAATAAATGTACATATACTACATAAAAAAATGTTGACCAGTGTTAATTTTATTTAAATCACATTTTGTTCCAGAATGTTCCTGAAACTGCTGGGATTAGAATAATCCCTACTTTGATCCTTTTTGATCAAAGTTTTCCCGATCCTACTAAGAAGTTCTGAAAAACACAAACTGAGGTGATCCAGATTAAAACCAAGATTGGATCACATGATCTGATCTGATCTCGGAATTCATTTTTAGTTTTGAAACAACCCATTTTCAGGATTTGATTCCAATCAATTATCCAAAATCTGAACAGATTACTTTTGAACAACTGAGCCCAGACAACCATTGTTAACTTAACTTCACAGAAAGTCTGTTTTTTTTAACCAATAATAAATTTCCACATCTGTTGACTGTAAAGACAAAGATACATTGGTAACACAATATCTCCTTATAAGGACTTTGCCATAATGCAGACTTTTATAATCATAATTGGTGTTATAATGACTTATACATGTTCATGATGTGTTATAATAACAATTATAAGCAGATTATAATGTTTTTTTTACTAAAATAAATTTCCACATCTGTTGACTATAAAGACAAAGATACATTTTATAATGATTATTATCATTATTATTGGAATCACGAGTGTGTTGATGTATTTTCTCCTCCTGACTCACAGCATTTTGTCTTACAACACACCAGTTTCCCAGCTCGGTGGAGATAGAGCAGAGGCTGCGCCGCGCTGCTGGGCAGGGAGAAACAGAAGGTTGCCAGAGTCATAATACATCCCTCAAACTGCCCCCCAACTCCTAAAGTGTAGAGAGCAGAGATTAACACATTTCCTGTCAACTGGAACATTAGCGCTCCCAGAATGGCCATGATGGTATAGAACGCCCTCAGCTTTGTCTGGTCAACCCGCCGTCTGCCCACCCCCTCTCCCGCTGGCCCTGAATGCCTCAGGACACACAGGATGGAGATACTGCAGAAAGACAAGACGATTATGTAGAAGAGTAAGAAAGTACAGGAGATGATGGGGATGACCATGTTGTTGGCCTGGTACAAGAGGCCGGCCCCTGCGATGCTGATCAGCCAAACACAGACTAAGGCCACGTTTCTGACGCGGATACCGACGGTGTTCCTCAGGCCGAGGTAGGTGATGGGGTGGACGACGGCCAGGTAGCGCTCCACACAAGTCAGGACGTGGAGCAACATCTGTCCGGTCATGTGAATAGACAAAATGGTCATACAGATCAAGACGGAGACGTCTGAGAGACCGGCGTGGACGGAGCAGCAGAAGAGGACGGACCCGAAGACGTTGAGCAGCTCCAGGGCGACCATGTGGAAGGTAAAGAAGTCGGAGTGGCTCGTGGTCGCACCGGAGCGGTGGTGTTGGACACCATGGTAGAGGACGAAGACGCAGAGAGGCAAGAAGCAGAGGATGGTGACGATGGTGATGAGGGTATAGCCGATCAAACCGATTGGTGAGAGGAGACAGTTGCGCAGTTGAGAATAAATGAAAATGGGAGAGTTAGAGGAAGAGGAGGAAGACGATGAAGAGTTGGACGACATCACTGTTGGAGAAGGAGAGAAATAAACAAGTGGAAAACGCAGCTCACACGAGGCTGAACATAACCTGACTGTCATCTTAACATCAGCACAAATAAATTATTATTATTAATCTTTATTTCAGACACAACAAGTGGTCCATATCGTCAACAAAGGACATGATAAAAATACATGTATATAATATATAATATAAAAATCACATCTTCATTACAAAAAATCCATAATTTTACTAATTCAATGTCTGTGTGAACTAAAAGTAAATGTATTAAGTTGATTTATTGAAGTAGAAATAAACCAATGTGAACACCCAGAAAGATCAATTTTCATTAAGAAATGTAAGCATGTAATTGTTCATAATTGTTCATTGTGTTCAGTTCATGTACATATTTGTCCATTACTAAAATATTCCAAAGTTTTCCTTTATGACACAGTTTGATACATGATTGACTATGAACATGTATTCAATTATTAGTGATTGATTGACTTCCCTAATATAAAATACAGAAAAAGATCTTTTCATTGCTAGAATGTATTTCTATTATGTAAAAAAAAAGCTTTCATTCATTACAATATTTTTTTGAAAATATTTTTGAAAAAGTTCTTTTCTTCTTATGTGATGAATAGAAATAAATCAACAGAAAAACACAGAACTTGCATTTTTATCACTTTCATTATTAGAATGTATTTAGCTTTTAGTAATTATTTATTATGAATAATTGTTTATTTATTAATTTCTACTACTTAAATCATTTTTTGTAACATCAGCCAACAAGCTAGACTTTTTAATCCTTAAAGATGACATTAGCTACAATTTGCAATTTGATGTATGTTTCTACAACTGTATTTCTTTAACATGACTTTATAAAAAACTTATTTTTTAAAAAGGACCATATTTGAGGAATTGAATAGTTTAAATGTTTTCATCTTAATCATCATATCAAAAATAAGATACATACTTCTGCTGTGTAGTTTCTGATCGTCAATTCCTTTGTGTGTCCGGATTGTGAGTCTTCCACATAATCCTTTTAAGATAATGTTGACAATAATCTTTTTTGCATCTTATATAAGCAGCGGACACGGCTCATTGACGAGTCACATCCACCGCTTTATATTTGCATCTTCACCATCACACTCTTGTCAACTTAGTGACATGAGCTCCACGGTCTTGCTCAACCTGAGAACAATACACAGACTGCTGCACCAACAAATACAACTGAGAATGATTTGATTTATTTCATCTTTGAAAGCGTTACAAGTAAAACGACACATATATATCAGGACATTTACATGTATTGTAAAAATCCTTGTGCTTATATTTGTCATACCTGTCCACACATGCAACTAAACACAATACACAAATGAAATCTGAAGCATTTTTCTAAACAGTTCCTCAATAATCTACCACTGCCGTTACAATTCATTAAAATACATTGCTGAAATTCTTTGTATAATTGTGGAGCTGAGACGAATTCACACTGTCGATTCTTCTCGACTCCATCCGAGTGCATTCAAATGAGCTGTAACTCAAAACCGGTGCTTATTCAAATCATTTGGTGTCATTAAGACCAGAGCACCTGTCGGTCTTTATACCTCATTTGTTAGTTAAATATCCAACCACTATGTATACAACACATTCATCTTCCCTCAAATGGTTAAATTTGGGTAAAAATGATCCTTAATATCCTTAATATTTCTAGTTTTCTATTGTTTTCAGGCTGCTCTGGGTTACATCAGTGATTGTTTTGCTAACGCAGTTTATCATTTAATAAATTGTCACTGAAGTTTACAAGGCTGTGTTTCCGATATTAAAATATTATATAGTAAAATATTTTAGAAGAATTTTAGAAGAATTTTGTTTGTTATTTTGTTATCTAGCTGTGATGTAGAAGAAGACATTGGTTATGTCTATCTTTGGCTGGTTTGAAGTTGTGTTGTTAAAGAACCAAAAACACCTAATGTCAATGATTTTGCTAAATATAAAATACTGATAAAACCCAATGTCTTCTAAATGTCACAAGTTCAATTAATCAAAATTGGATTTGAGCACCAACCAACCAATCAACCACAACGAATCCAAGATTTCATTGTCTATTGTACCATAATTGGGACCAACATTTGTACCAGAATTGACACTTTTATTACATTTGTACCAATTCTGGATGAGGAGCTACTGGTTTAATCGTCATTGTGTCACATAATCCATTCCAAACTGTGAGTTTCCAATTTATCCGAGGTCTACCAGGTCAGATTTGTTTAAAAATTCTGTGTTTTACTGATCGTCCTTATGTTTACCCAGAAATAAAAAGAGGACAACTTGGGGTGAAAGAGAATCAACAGGAACACTAAAGTTTTTACGAACTCGTAGAAATGAATACATTCATCACGATTAGGTCTAATGTGGGATGCTCTACTCTGACGCTGGTCCTGGGTCAGTGCTGCTCTTACAACACTTGAGTTTTCCCGCTCTGTGCAGAAACAGCAGAGGCAGAACCAGACTGCTGGGCAGACAGAACCAGACCCCCGACACCAGGATCCCACACCTGATGTGCTCACTCACTGCCGGCGAGGAGTAAACCACAAGAACCATCAGATGCCCCCCAAGCCTGAACATCAGAGTTGCCATGATGGCGACGATGGTGTAAAATGCCCTCATCTTCGATTGGACGAGCCTTTCCCGGTCGTTGCCTCCGTCGCCCGGCCCTGGACGAATCAGACTGCGGAGAACGGCGAGGCTGCAGAACGAGACGACGACGATGGAGAAAACATTGAGTAAGACATGAGGGACGACGGTGAAGCTGCCAAATATAGTCAGAGCGAAGGACCCGAGAAAAAGCAGCCAAGCGCACCCAATGGCGACGTTCCTGATTCTGACTCCGCCTCTGTTCCTCAGGCCCATGTACGTGATTGGATGCACGACGGCCAGGTAGCGCTCCACGCAGGTGAGGATGTGAAAAAAGACCTGTCCCTTTGAGGTGACGGTGAAAAAGGTCATACCCACCGACACCAGCAACTTCACATACACAAAGACGCCAAGACAGTAGAGGAAACATCCCAAGATGCCGATCATCTCCATGCCGACAACGTGGTAGGTGAAAACATCGGAGTGGCTCGTGGAGTGCTGTTTCCTCCGGCGTTGGAGCCCAAGGCAGAGGATGAGGAGGCAGAGAGGGAGGAGGAGGAGGATGTTGCTGACGGAGAAACTGGTGAAGATGAGGAAGGTCGATCTGAAGTTAGAGCAGACACCTGAGGATGGAGGGAGGGAGGAATTAGAGGAGGGGTGAGGGAGGGAGGCGTTGGCGGAGGACAAGTTGGCAAACATGGCTGAAGGAAGGAGGAAAAAGAAGAGGGAGAACGAGGATAAAGTGACACGTGAAAACGTTAGAACCTCAGAAATACAGTCAGTCCGAAACAGTCAAGAACATGAACACGGCTAAAAGTGAAACTAAACATCTTCGTGGTGATTAAGTGTAAGATTAAGATTTAAGCAGCTAAATCAAAGACACAACAAAGATCAAAGTAACTTTAAAACAGACTCACCTTTTCCAGCTGCGCTTCGTTCCGTCTCCAGACTTGACTGTTGAGCTCCGACAACTGGCTCCAGATATAAGCTCTAATGATGATGCATTCGAGGGCGTCTGCGTACTTTTTGTTGTTGTTGTTGTTTAATTGCGTTTTAGCGTGCATGAGGAAGGACGGCAGTCGGCGTGTGGGCTTTCTGTTTGCATGTCATAAAACTACTCAAGGTATCTTATTAATGCGCCGATATCATTTACCTTAAGTCCCGGTAGGCAAATGTCCTCTGGGTTCAGGTTCTGCTTCAATGACTCGGATACAGAAACGTCCACATGATTCATGTTACTAATGATGGGAAATGTAAATTTGCAATGCAAGGGATCGACCCGATGGGCGGGGGCGCATCATCTGTGGCGTGATGGGATTTTGTTTATTGGAAACGCAGAGACAAACACAGAAACTGTTAACACGAAACAATGCACTGAACCTGCTTTTATTGGAGCTACAGGCTCGTACCACAAGGTCCAGAAACACGACACTACAACAACAAGCTGGTAAATCATGAAACAAGAGAAAAGAACAAACACTTTGTTTTGTTTTCCTTTAAATAAAATCACATGAAACCATATAAATAATAATGATAAAACACAATCGAACAAGTTCCCCACAGGGTTAGTATAAGTGAATAATATAAATGACAAGACAAGCCCTGATTCAGAGGTTTGAATATTGTACATATACATACATTATTTAACTGCAATAATAAATAAGGAAACAGAACTTCATAGACTTCTAAAGTTCAATCATGATAAATCACACAAGCCCTTAAAGGGATATTCCGGTGTAAATTTAACCCACGGTCTTTTTTTCTAGAATTTTTAAACTTTTTTTTTTCTTAAGGATTTTTTATTTATTTTTTTAGTTTTTTTAAAAGTTTTTTTTATTATTAATTTTTTTCTTTTTTTTTTAAAGAAATTCTTTTGCAGATAAAAAAAAACAACTTTTTGGGAGAAAATTTTAACAGTTTGTCTCGAAATGTTCAAAAGTTTTTGGAGAAATTGAACCATTTTTTCTTCTCTACAATATTTCCAAAAATTCATAATTCATTAAAAAAATAATAATAATAATGTTCTTTAGTCTCAGAACAAATATTTGTGTATTTCTGGTGTTTGCCTTTGTCTAATGGGGGTCCGTGGTCTTGGGTCATTGATGTAAAAAAGTCTGAGAACCACTGTGTTAGACCATGGGGTAAACTTACGCCGGACTATCACTTAAAAACTAAGACTTTTTTCTTTTTGGCGTGGATTTTAGCCATGTTTAAGGGCATTAGCAGCCGAGTCACCACCTGTACAGACTGAGGCTGCACCCAGATCAGAGGTGACCTTCTAACTTCACCTCTAGTGCCACCATCAGGTCAAACAACTCAACTAAAGTGTCGTGCAAACTTGAAACACCCCAGTTTACCTCTTCGGTTTAAGTAGAGCAGGGGTAAGACCAGACTGCTGGGCAAATTGAACCAGTACATTAACTTGGGTAGGACACAGAATGTCACTCCTCTTGTCAGCAAGTGCCTGAACAAGATCAGACAAAGTATCATCCCACTAAACCTGAACACAAGAACTGCTGTGATGGCCATGATGGTGTGAAACGCCCTCTGCTTTGATTGGTCGACCCTGTGGCCGATCCCCTCCCCCGGCCCTGGATGGGTGAGGGTGCAGAGAACAGAGATGCTGCAGACGGAGCTGACCAGCAAACAGACAGCGTAGAGAATGAAGTATGGTACTTCGGGGAAATTAGGGTGGTACAGGTACGTGAACCCCATCCACCCAAAACATACCAACCAAACACACCCGATGCTGACGTTCCTGAGCCTGACTCCGCCCGGCCTCCTCAGGCTCAGGTAGGTGATGGGATGAACAACAGCCAGGTAGCGTTCCACACAGGTCAGGCAATGAAAGAGACTCTGTCCAGGGAAGACGCTGGAGAAAATATAACGCCCAGATAACATCATTGTGTCATCAGTCAGAAAGGTACTGAAGCAGTAACTGGCGCATCCGATCAGACTGATAAGCTCCAGGACCACCATGTGGTAGGTGACGACGTCGGCGTGGCTTGCTTGGGAAGAGGATTGTTGGTGCCTCCATCTTTGATATCCCATGTAGAGGACAATGACAAAGAGAGGGAGGAAGAGGACGTAGACGGCAGCGTAGGCAAAGAACACCTCAAAGCCCATCGTAGAGTACAAGCACAGATATTCAGACGAGTTGGCCGACATGTCGCTGAGGAATGAAAGATAAACAGCAAAGGAGAGAAAATTACAAAACGATAAAGTTCTCTACAAGGGTTTGGTTGAGTTTCGGTTTAATGGACAGTCCTCTAGGACACGTCACAGAACAACAATCCAGGACGATTGCACTAAGAATTGAGACAGGACTCAGAGATGAAGAGGATCGCAGTTGGAAGGTGATCTGACCAAGGAGGACTCTATGTAGTCAGATGTGCTTTTCATGTTCGGATGCAAATGTAGAACCCATGTTGGACTTTTGACTTGCACTGAAGGAACTTGTATTGAAGCCCCGACATGAGAAATTGAGAGACTGAGACACTGGGAGCTTCCGCTACAAACAAGCTTAAAATATAGACTTATTTAATTTTTTTCTTGAACAATTCTCATGTTGGGGCTTCAATACAAGGTGGACATTACATATGAGCAGTATGGAGGTATTTGGATGTTTTTTGGTGTGTCTTTTTGGATGAAGAAAAGTGAGCCCCATTCGCTACCATTATACGGACATGCACTGCTACACCGAGACCCCCTGTAACTCCGAGAAGCCACGGAGGACTCTGAACTTCTCCCAGCCCTTAGTCGACATGAGGGTGAGTAGATAATGAGTGAAATTTGAATTTTGGAAAAGATTTATGGCGACGCCATCAGCTAACTTCAGTAGAGGTTTCAACAGATGAAAGCTGTATTGACTTCCTGGCCAATGTAGGCATCCAAAGATTTCCCCAGATCCAAACCTCAGCCTGTTTCTCATCATTCATCAACACTTTTGTTTTTCTTTTTTAATTTTCTGGCTCAAACAGTGACATTACTTTTACGCAGTCTATGAAGATTAGTCGTAGTAGATACTGTATGTTAACTCACGAAAACAAGAAGTTCATACACGGACAACTTTCTCTACAAAAACTCAAAGTAAATAAAACAGACCTAACTCACCTGGAGAACCTCTAGGGTTTTTCTTTCACTGGCTCCCACACACAGTCTTGCTGCTGCACTGGTGTCCGACCATACCGAGACTAACGTATAAGATGGATGTTTGTTTGTGTAAATGCATCGAACGTGTTGGCTCTTTGCATGCCGCAAAACCAGTGGGCCCCTCTTTAGTTTTCCCCCGTCCGGTAGGAAAATGTGGTTTTCAGTCACAAAGTCAATCTGAGACTCGTTTGAATATGGATGAGTTGTGACAGGAAATCTGTGAGTTTGACAAATGTATGTTTTTGTGTAAAAAGAAGAAGAAAAAAATAAATTAATTGTAGTTCTCAAGTTTGGCCACTAGAGTGCAGCACAGAGTCTAGTTTCTCACTGAGTGTTATTTCAGTGTTATTTGATCCACTACAACTTGATGTTCATTCAATAAAACTGACAAAGAAAATATCTTCTATATTATTAAGTGTCTTTACTTCAAATGTTTATGAAGCTGAACTTTCCCAAAACTGCAGCTGTAAATGTTGCGCACAGTTTGTTTTTTAGAATAAAGTTCATGTTTTTTTTCATTCTGAAGGAAACATGCAGAGGAGCAGCATGAGAAAACCCACTCCTCCTGAACAGATATCCACAGGGGGGAGTTTCCTGTCAAAGTGAGTGGGAGCAGAAGAAGGAGAAGGAGGGGAGGAGTGAGGAGGAGGAAGAGGAGGGAGGGGAAAGTGGGAGGAGAGGAGGGAAGGAATGTCCGAGCCGAGGCATTGTGTTTGGTTGTCGCACGATCACAGAGAGAAGGAGGGAGGGAGGGAGGGATGAGCCACTCTGCTGGGAAGTAGAAACCCTGAGAGGAGGAGGTGTGACTCCTTCACTCGGCCGTCGACGGAGGAGCAGGATGGAAACTGACCCGACACCGGCAGATCCAAGGATCGATCGATCGCAGGTTTTCTTCCCTTAGACACCGATTGATCGACTGATTTTAGAAGTTTCAGGAGGGTTTCGGAGCCTTGTTGACCGGTTTCTCGTGATCGGACGATCGGTGGTTGATCGGTTTTCGCCGCTTGAAGCCTGATTGAGAAGCCGGACTCGTTAATTGACTGTTCTGACGCCTGATTGGTTGAGTCTGATCTGATTGAAGGTCGTGGGGAATCCTGATCGACTCGATCGGACGACGGGTCCAACGTTGGAGTCTCTTCTGTCTGTCGAGACGATGAGCGGAGTCGGGGATGTGGTGTGTGAAGGTTGGCTGCGCAAATCGCCGCCGGAGAAGAAGCTGCGCCGTTATGTGAGTAGAAGCTACTGTTTGTTTGTTTGTTGTCTGTTGTGTTGAGTCGCTCTGGATGGAGCAGGTTTTAATTAAAACTCATCGATGTTTCATCAGCGACTCATTTCCTAAACTGATCATAAAGCAGTAAAACGGTGCAGAGCAGCTGCTGCGAGCGGATCAACAGAGTCTCACATGGTCCAACAGGAAACACTTTACAACAAACACACACACATTTACTGTTCATTAAACATCATAAACAGTCATCCGCTCATGTTCAAAGCATCATTTACTGACTGCTTGTATACGATGTAATGAACCAATGAATATCATGAATTAAGCATAAAAACACATTATAGCTCATCTAGAGTTTGTAACTATTAAATACGACCTTTTTCTGTAGTTTTTTTAGTTTAGTGTGTTTATTTCTTATAAAAACAAATAAAATAGACAAATATAAATACAAAACAAAAACAAATCAGAACAAAAACGCAACAATCAATACAATTCACTTTGACCGAAAAGGTGTCGGCTTCTTTCATTTCTACAAAATAAAAGCACCAGAAACCAACAATATCCGACCTGTCAAATCTGAAACTGATGTGTAAAACCTGAAGGACTACGTCAGTACTTGTGATGGATTAATAACAAACACCTCGTCCACGTTATTTCTTCATAGAAAGAGGGCGAAAAAAACAAAACAAAAACACAAGGAGGAACTTTTAAACGTGAAGAAATGCTTTTATTTTGTAGGGGCCACGTGAAGTCGTCAGCAGAACAGCAAAAAGAGTTCAGGAACATGTGAAAACAGCACGAGGCTGTTTGTCCAACGGCAGCACTTTCCAGTAAAGAAGCAGCTTAAACACACACACACACACACGCTGCATATCTGGAATGCCTTACCAGTGAGTTGAGCTAATCACATCTCTCCTCCATATTTTCCCCTTAATCTCTCTCTCTCTCTCTCGCTTTTTTTTCCTTCTCTCCGTTTAAAGAGGTTGTTTGTTTTTCTCCATCTCTCCGTCTCTTTCTCTTCCACTCGTTTCCTCTTCTCGTGTCAGACAGTTTCCTCTCTCCTGCGGTGAAACAGTGAAGGAGGAAGAGAAAGAGGGAGCTTCTCCTCTCTCACACTCTGTTGGGTGTCGCTGCCTTGCTCGTGGGCAGACTGACTGACTGACGGTTTCACGTCTGACTCGTCCTCAAGAAGCTGGATGACATTAAAAATGGCCGAGGTTGATCTGTTTTAGGCTATACGATGGAGTAGTTAGGGCCACATTGACAAACAAAAATTACAAACTTCGAGAATAAAGTCAATGACTTCTCGTAATGTTATGACATTTTTCTTGTAGGAAATGTAAGACTTAGTAAATACGACTTTATTCGCATAATTTACGACTTTATTCTCAGAAATTCATGACTTTATTCTCTAAATATATTTTTTGTTTTTCTCAATGTGGCCCTCGTAGCTATACTCGGTCGTAGTTGTGAACATATTGACTCCTTGTTTTTTCTTTTTCTTTTCCAACTTTATTGAAAGTTGCAACAATAACAAACAGTTCATTCATTCCAGCTCACGTTTCTGTACAATAGTAACAATAAGAAGAGTTAAACAAAAGAGAAATCAAACCAAACTAACAATAATAAAATATATATAAATTTCTTGGTGACAGACCTCGTAATCCCATGAGAATTGAAATTATAATTGTTGTGACAGATTATTGGTTTATTTCTGAGCGTATATTCATTATTGATATACATTTCTTATTTGTAACTAACTTAAGAGACTTAAAATAATAATAAACTTAAATGATAGTTAAGAATTCTGAAATTTCCCCAATAAAATATAACGGTTGACTATAGTACGAACACATTGACTCCATTACCCACAATCCCTGCTCTATGACATCATCAGTGTCAGCAGGTGGGAGCGCAGAAGAAACTTTAAAACCAGGAGTCCATTGTTCAGAGAGTGTGTGTGTGTGTGTACATTATACACAACCCAGTGTGTACACACACACACACGGTCCGGCCAGCTGTGTGTCGACTGTCAACACACACACACGAAAGACGGCCGAGTGTGTGTGTGTGTTGATGTTGAGGAGTTGGCCAAAGTTCGCGGAGTGCACCTCATCTTACATACACTCCCTGTTCTGTCAGTGTGTGTGTGTGTGTGTGTTATGTAACAAACTAATCACTCTCAGCTGTTTGGAAGAGGGGGCCTCCCTAAAGATTTAGTTTGGACACACACACACACACACACACACACACACTGGAGCAGAACCAGGGAGAATGATGAGGTAAATTCTTCAAACTTCTGCACAAAAACAGACGTCACACACACACACACACACACACACACACTTCGGGTCAAACTGGGTTTAAAAGAGACGTTGAATCTGAAGGTCACAGAGAGAAAATTTAACTCAAACATTTGAGACTTAAAGGTACATTGCGTAGGAATTACTCCCATCTAGCGTTAACTCCATCGTAGCCTATTTTTCATGCTGCATTCACGTGAAATTGGGCAGACGGCAGACGGACGACAGCCGCTGCAGGTGACGGCATAAACAAACCTCTATGTAAGTGGCAAAACAATACACGTGACAATATGTAGTCATGGTGACAACGTTTTACCTGAGCTGACTTTCGATTTTCGTGAATAGATAACAGGAGAAGATGCGCAATGTCCCTTTAAAAACGACTTGTCAGAACAGAAAGTAATACATTTGGTGATAATTGATGATCAGTGTGTTTCCTTCAGTCGTTGTCAAACTGAAAGTCGCATGTGGACGGTTTGAATGAGGAGGAAGGAGAAGAAGGAGAAGGAGAAGAAGGGATCAGAGGAACCGACCAGCGGGGTTGAAACTGTTTTTCAGGTCTGGTGTTAATTTTGGTTTGGCGGCAGGACGCAGGAGGAGGAGGAAGTGTTATTTTAGATCCATTGTGCCCTCTTCCTGTTGGGGTCAGAGGTCAAAGGAGGAAACAAAACGAAAGGAGAAGAGAGGCGATGATGAGGATGATGATGATCTCTATCACTGCTGCTAGTTAGCTTAGCGGCTAAAGGTCCAGCAGCTAAACCAACTAGCTAACTGCAGGAGGAAAAACTGCTATAATGGAAATATGAATTGAATAGAGTCAATGTGACCATTTATAATGATGCAAACTGAGCTGAGTTTATAAATTATGTTTCACAAAATTGCACGACTTTGAGCTAAGCTAGGTTAGCTTAACCAGCCAGTCCCTACTCGTTGCATGATGCTAACATCACACGTTTCTCCACAGATAAGAGTTTCAAGTGTCTTTTAGAGTAGATTTTAAGGTTCTACTAACTTGACTCTGTTGTTTTATAATCCAACATGAACAGGATTTTAAATATGCAAAACTGTACGCACAACAAAATAGGCAGCGCCGCTAAAGCCAGATGTAGCTAGCACACGCCGCTAGCTCAAAATCTGTTTTTTATATATCTTACATTCTTAGTTGTTTCTATTTTGTTTTCTTGTCTTTGTCTTATTTGTACAAAATCACATTAATGTCATTTAAGGTGGAAGAGAAGGGGGTGAGTTTGCAAATTTACCAAAAAAACAAAACAAAATCTTTCAAGAAAAAACTCCCAAATTTGTGAGTAAAAGCTTTAAAATGTGTGTTTTTTTAGTTTCTATGAAGGATGAAAACAGTTGGATTTTGCAATAATGACTTGATAAGAAAAAGTTTCCTTCCCTGGTTAAAAAAAAGGACAAACACTTCTCCTTTTGAGATGTTAAACGTTAGATATAGCGTTGTTAGGCTACTTTGTTATTTAGCTCCGGTGTTGTGTTGTGTTGTGTTGTGTTTGGCCTCTCAACTTTCCGACTGTGTCACGATGACAAGATAAGAAACCTCAACAGAAAACTAGAAGTCGCTGTCGATGGTTCGACTCCCGTCTCAATTATTTCCTCCGAGGCCAGTAGAAAAATGTGGGCGCCTGCTGTTTTTTATTTTTTATTTGTTTGGCGGTTTTGAAGACGAGCGCTCGTCAAACGGAGAATAAACACACACACATGCACTGCCATCTCCTACCGGCATTTCCTGTTCAGCTACTTCCTCTTCCTGTCTGTGTTTGGAGAGAAAGGGATGGAGTGGGGGTGGAGGGGGAGGAGGGGGAGGGGGTGGGGGCCGTGTTTAATTGCTGTGTACTTTGATCATGAACGCACAAACACACACACACAGGCCAACACAGGCTGTGTGTTTGTAGTCACGTTGGTGTTGTTGTTGGGAAACGCTATTAACAGGGATTGGAGGAGATGGATTTGGTTTGGTTTGGTGGAAACTCACAAACACAAACGCACACTGAGCAGATACGCAGCGAGATAAGCAACGCCGACCGTCTGTTATTGAATTAAAATTCATTGTCATGCTCAATTTCACACCTTTTAAATGTTCATGACGTGTCTTTAGCACAACACTACCTACACACACAGGCAAACACACACACACACACACACACACACACACACACACTGGGGTGGTGAGTCATGTCTAAAATATGAGGTGTCACTGCGTGGTACACTCATGGGAGCTGGACCCTTCCCATAATGCTCTGCACATGATGGTACTGACCTGATAGCTGTGTCAAACATTTAGGAATTCACTGTGTGTGTGTGTGTGTGTGTGTGTGTGTTTGTGTGTGTGTGTGTGTGCGATGATAACATTCATGTGCACCAGAGTGTAAAACTTCTGACATGGGAGAGAGAAAAACACTATGTTGAAAGAATGTGTGGGAGACGGAGAGAGAGAGAAAAAGAAAGAGGCCCATGAACGAAATGAAAACAGTATCTAAGCTGAACTTAATAATCAATAACCGATCTATAACCAGTAGGCTGCAATGATCTGCAGGCAGGCGGCAGCTCTGAGCTCCTGCAGAGGCTGTTTGTCCTGAGGGTTCATCCTCTGAGGGTTCATCCTCTGAGGGTTCATCCTCTGAGGAGTCCGACCATGTTTCATACTTATAAACAGCTTGGTGTTTGTAACAAATAGCTCT
This sequence comes from Decapterus maruadsi, assembly GCA_030347415.2. Lineage (NCBI taxonomy): Eukaryota > Metazoa > Chordata > Actinopteri > Carangiformes > Carangidae > Decapterus > Decapterus maruadsi. Next base: position 4,082,360 of record CM064898.1, read on the forward strand.
TTTCACAGTGTTATTAACCAACATTGATGTTGTAGTTTGTAGCAAAAGGAAAAGAGAGGGAACACTGGTCTTACACAGTCGGAAAATATAGCGTAATAAATTATCACAGCAACTTCATGCCATGTGGTAGCCATCTTGGATTCTCTAACTCAAACTCAAACTTTAGTGGCATGACATAGGAACACAACAACAAACACAACAAAATGTTTGTAGCTAACAATGTTATTATACATAACGCGTCCTGAATCGCATACAACTACATACACTGTTTTAATTTACCTGTGCAAATATTAGGGATGTCAAAATAATTGATTGTAAAGATTCCTAAATACCGTCACTTTCCGAAAAAGATTATGTCGGAACCGTATCGGCGGATGTGCACCAAAGTAAAGGTAAATGCACAGACACTGGTGACGTAACACTGAATTGGTGGGAATTTAAATGTTAACCTTTTATTTGTGTTGTCTAAAAATATGTGATTGGATCTCAATGTGGACACTGGAGATTCATAAATGCCAGGTGTACATGGCTATCCGGTCAAATCTGGATATGAGACACATGTTACAGTAATGCCAGGTGTGAACGGGGTGAGATTATTAAAAAACTTCCTATCTCTTCCTCCAGGCCTGGAAGCGGCGCTGGTTCGTGCTGCGAAGTGGCCGTCTGAGCGGAGAACCAGACGTCCTGCAGTACTACAAGAACCAGCAGTCCCGTCGACCAATCAGAACCATCAACCTGAACCTGTGTGAGCAGGTAAACACACACTGTTCCCATCTCACATGAACAGGGTCGGGAGGGTTACTTTAAATGTATTCCAGTACAATTACAAGTAATGTAACGGATTACTTTTAGTTACTTTTACTTTAATACCAAACATATGCAAATTAAGTCACACAGCCATCACACATCAATTCACGAGGACCATGGGTACACATCACATCCATAGACTAGATCGCTCAGGAAACAGGAAATGAAACGCACCGAGCATCCGGTAATTTTCAAAATAAAACACAATGGAGGGGAGGGTAGCTTATCACAGGTTATCACGCAAGAAAGTCACAACAAACAGGTTTTGCTCAATGGTTTGCACTTTGCACAGACAGCAAAGTCTTAAAATTTGTGCAACACCTCATAACAATCCACGCCATCTAGTAGCCTCCACAGATCAGCTGTTATTAAAACCCAACTCATCCTGATATCCACACTCAAACCGAAGCAACAATAATGTTAACTGTACTCAACAAGCTTATTACAAGGTTTACAACAGATGTGACAGACCAGCTGGCAGTGTGTAGGTGCGTGTGTAAGAAAAAGAGGGAGAGACAGAAAGTAGCTGCTAGCTGTTAGCTTACCGTGCTAACGTGGCTCAGGCGTCGGTCTCCGTCAGGTAAAAGCCGCCGTTTATTCCACAAATGAAGCTCATGAAGTTGTTCTCCGGTACAGTTATCCATCACTGCTGTTGAATTGGCCGCTAAACTGCTGGACGCTAAAACCGAGAGGCCGTCTGTGTGTTTGTTTACAATTCACGAAAGCAACGTGAACGTACGTGCCGCTCACACTCACTAGAGTTACGTAATGAGGCAGCGTAGTGTGCGCAGCCTCAGCCACAAACACACCGTACGGGCAGACGATATATGGGCAGAAGAGGCAGCTCTACATTGCGCTACTTTTAAATATTAAGCTTAAATTAAAAGAGCAACAACAATTGTCATTGTTAAATTGTATTTTATTGTTTTGATCGCAATTATGAAATGCGATAATAATATTACGCATCAAGAGTGCTGGACCGGAAGTTCCGTGAGATATAAGGTGGATAGCCCGTGGTTGATGACGTAATCAGCTAAGTAGTCTCCGTTTTTATCAAATGTACAGGTAATCTGATTACGGTTTTTTTTCTGTACTTGTAATGGACTACATATGCAGTTACCTTTTTAAAAAAAATACTGATTACGTAACGCCGTTACATGTAGTCTAGTCCGTTACTCCCCAAGCCTGCATATGAACCTACTTCTCAGGAGGAAACTTTGACTATTGAGTTTCAGAAAAGCTCCAACAGCCTCTCACCAGTCCATCTCCTCTTCTTCTTCTTCTTCTTCTTTTTATCCACGTCCTCCTTCAGGTGGACGCCGGCCTGTCGTTCACGAAGAAGGAGCTGGAGAGCAGCTTCGTGTTCGACCTGAGGACGGAGGAGAGGACCTGGTACCTGGTGGCCGAGTCGGAGGAGGACATGAACCGCTGGGTGTCGTCCATCTGTCTGCTCTGTGGCTTCAACCCCACGGACGACGGTACGACCAGCAGCACTGTGGACGGATGGACGGATGGAGGAATGGAAGGACGGATGGATGGATGGATGGAGGGATGGAGGGATGGATGGATGGATGGATGGATGGATGGATGGATGGATGGATGGATGGATGGATGGATGGATGGATGGATGGATGGATGGATGGATGGATGGATGGATGGATGGATGGATGGATAGATGGCTTGATAGAAGATAGATGGATGGATGGATGAATGGATGGACGGACGGATGAATGGATGGATGGATGGTTGGATGATGTTTGGATAGATGGATGGATAGATGGAAGATGTTTGGATGGATGTACGATTGAAGATGGATGGATGTATCGATGAATGGCTGGAGGGATGGAAGATGGACGGATGGACGGATAGAAGATGGATGGATGGATGGATGGAAGATGGAGAGATGGGAGGATGGCTTGATAGAAGGTGGATGGATGGATAGATGGCTGAATGGATGGATGGATGGATGACTGGATGGATGGATGGATGGATGGATAGATGGATGGATGGATGGATAGATGGATGGATGGATGGCTGAATGGATAGATGGACGGATGGATGATTGAAGATGGATTGTTGTTGTTTTTCCCTTTAGATGGATCAGTGTGTGTTTGTGTGTGTGGGTTGTGGTTGAGTCAGTGTGAAAACCAGTGGGAGGAGGAGAGAGGACGGAGAACATGCAGAGAGACAAATATGGACAGAGATGTCTTCAGGGTGTGTGTGTGTGTATGTGTGTGTGTTGAGTCAGTGTGAAAACCAGTGGGAGGAGGAGAGAGGACGGAGAACATGCAGAGAGACAAATATGGACAGAGATGTCTTCAGGGTGTGTGTGTGTGTGTATGTGTGTGTGTGTGTGTATTATTCATAACAGCTTTTTGTTCACTCAGCCTTTTGAACTTGGTTGTGTTTTAGAAACGATAACACTGTCACAACCCTTATTTTGGAAACTTTAAAACTTTATTATCACTTGGCACAGACGCACATGATGTGAACACAGTGATATTGATTATCTCAGAGTGATGGGGCTAAAGGTCAAAGGTCAACAGCTCAAACTGCCTCCTACGGCTGAGAGTTCATGAGAGAATTTATATCTTTTACCAAAAAAGGTCATCACATGTGGAGTAATTGGACTCAATGCAACAGAACCAGAGATACTGTTCTATGCATCCTTATTTCTGCAGCCTACATTACCCACAATGCAGCTGGTGGATGCCAAATGCAGCCTGAACTTGTTAGTCTCGAGCGGCGATGACACACAGGCTTCACAGATCAGCTAATACCTGCAAAGACTCGAGCTTAAAGGAAAATATTTATCTTAAGCTGCAATGATAACAAACTCTCGCAATACCCACAATGCCTTGCAGAGGGCGACGCCCACCACCTCTTGTCTGTTGTGTTGCACAGACACACACACGCGTCTCATTCTGTTTGACCTCTTCAGTTCCAGAGAGACCCTCCGTCTCCGGCTCGTCCTCCTCCTCCGGCACCCCTCTGTTGACCACCACGGCAGGAAGCGGCACCGCCTCCATCGCCACGGTAACCGGGTCGGTCCCACCCCCGTACGACCCGGTGAGCGTGCGGCAGCTGGAGCCCGACAGCCACGGAGAGGAAGACTACCTGTGGTTGTCACACTGCCAGAGCCACATCAGGTGAGAGCGCACGCACACACACCCGGTCGTTAACTGTTTCTGAGTCGTGTTTTTTTTTTTTTTTTTGTTTAAAACATTTTGTCTAAAACGCACAAAACAAAAAGTCGTCTCCAGCTCGGTGGCTCCGTCTGAACCGGGTGGAGGTGAATGAACTCGACCAGTCAGAGTTACAGGTCCAGACGTGTTGGGTCTCCAGGACTTAGAGGTTTTATCTGAGTCGGGATCACGCCCACTCTTTTCTAAAGCGCAGAAACCCTAATGACTGACTCCTCTAACTCCTTTAAAGGGATAGTTCAACATGTTGGCAAATTGGCCTAATCCCTATAGTCTTAGGAGTAGATTCATTACCATTAGTTATTGGTGCATGCTGTTTTTAGATTGGCGGGGCAGAGCCGTGAGCTGCTCAGCAAACACAACGGAGGTGAATGGGATGTCTTGGTTTCCCTCATCAAACTCATCAAATACACAATCCAACAACTCCAAAACACCCTGGTGGACAAGTTGTGACCTGCACATTCACCACGCACCATGTATTTGACGAGTTTAATGAGGGAAAGGCAAAAATACCATCTGCCGTGCAGAGCTCACGTCTCTGCTCCGCCGTTCTAAAAACAGCTTGCACTGAGAATTAAAGGTAATGAACCTACTGCTATGACTATAGGGGTTATGGCAATAGGTGAGTTTGTCAGAATGGAAAAGTTGAAATATCCCTTTAAACAGCTGGAGAAACATCTCCATCCCTTGACGTCCTAATAAAAGTCTTTTATTTTGGTAATCTCTCCCTGTCTCCAGACCTCCTCTTGGTTCCTCCATGTCTCTGGACACCGACTACAACGACAGCTCCTACCCTCCTCCCTCTGCCACCTCCTCCTCCTCTTCCTGCTCCTCCTCCCCTTCCCTCCCTCCCAACGGCCTCCCACCTCCGCCTTCCTCTTCGTCCGGCTTCAGGACAGCTCCGTGGTCCGTCGGCTCCATGTCGGGTCCTCTCAGTCAGTCTCTGGACGCCGCCACGACCTTGGACCTCCAGCGGCGAGCGGGCGGCAGGCCTCGCTGTCACCCGTCTCCTCACCCCAGGAAGCATTCCCTGGACTTCCACCTGCGTCCCATGGCGATACCGCTGGCCGACGATAGTCCCCCCACCGCCGTGCTTCGGCCCGTGCCCTCGTACGCCAACAGCGGTTACCAGATCCCCCGGGCGGCCTCCACCCCGCAACCGCAACCGTCCCGCCGTCACTCCTCCACCCCCTGCACGGACTCTGTGACCCCGGCCGAGCTCCACGCCTCCACCCCGACTCCTCCTCCACGCCCGCCCAAGCCGTCGGCGATGGCACCCCAAGGAGAGCTCTCGTCTGTGGGCACGAGTCCCGCCACGCTCCCCCGGTCCGTCTCGGAGATGGAGAGGAGGGACGGATGGGTGGAAGGAGGAGGTGGAGGTCTGCCGAGGAGCAACACCTTCACTCTGCCAGGACGGACGCCCACAGGTAAGAAGAAGACAACACAGTCTGAGATCATTGAAGACTGTTCACTCTTTGACGTTGGTAGCTTTCCTTTCTGGTCTTTCTTGACACATGTTCTGTGATCCAACGGAAGGCGGGAAGGAAACAGAGCCAACGTTAGGAGGTGCTGAGGTTGAAGATCAAGGCCACACCCCCTCTGATACAGTAGCACAAGTCTCTGTGGCGCAATCGGTTAGCGTGTTCGGCTGTTAACCGAAAGGTTGGTGGTTCGAGCCCACCCAGGGACGCAGCTTCTTTAGATTAGATCTTTGGATTAGGTGCAGCAAAAGTAAACAGGTAGAGTTCAAAGGTTAACACCACATCACCACTCCAGGGACGGAGCTTCTCTCTGAGTAGAGGAGTGTTGAAGAGTTTCTCAGAGAGGAACACCGTTGGTTGTTCTCCCCGTTGACATCATCACTCCTGTCCTGTCTGATTTGTTTGTTGTCATCCCTCCAAGTCATGTTTCTAAAATGAATAGGCGTGTTTCCACTGCAGGAGTTCCTGAATGACTTTTTCTCTCTTTTTTCATCTATGAAGCCGCTATTTTAGTAATACTGTCTTTTAAAAATTCCCCTTTTTCAGGGTTTTCTATTGGCATTTGACCAGTCAGCTCTGAGTAAATCTCAGACCCCACCCAGAGTACCTACCCCGAGGCAGGGACTCCTTTAACAGTTTTTGTAAATGACCCTTCGGGGGAGGTTTCTCCCAGAACTGTGATCGGCCCAAGACCTTCCCATACAGATGCAGGTCTTTTACATGTTTCTAGAGTCAAACTTGTGGATGTGGTGTGGGAATCTAGAAACCTCCCAGTGGATTTAGAGCTGTAGGCACTTCCTGTTATCAGGTGTTAACCTTTGAACCCTACCTGTTTACTTTTGTTGCAGCTGATCTCCTTTCACTCCAGTCCTCAGCTAAAGGAGCTGCGTCCCTGGGTGGGCTCGAACCACCAACCTTTCGGTTAACAGCCGAACGCGCTAACCAATTGCGCCACAGAGACTCGTTTAACTCTCAGGTGGGGCGTGGCCTTTACACATAAGCCCCACCCACCCCTTGTGTGCTGTCTCTGTTGTCATTAATTCCTTGACCTTAGACTTGACATTACTTTGACCAAACTTGGCTGCATGTTTCTACATTATTTAGTTTGTCAGTCCATGTATGAGTTTTATGTTGTGAGTACAACACACAACAGTTTTACTCGTTGTCACTGAGGTCATCGAACCCAGCAATGCAACATTTGTAGTTTTGCTTGAAGCTTTAGGAAACTGGCTTCATTTTTCAAAGATGTTTTTGCAGAGCGTCCAAGAACATCCACCTTTATGTGAGCTTTGTTTCCACTGACTCACCAATGAGTTCCTGACTTTGTCTTTTGGGGTTTTCTGGGAAAACAGGTTTCTGTTATGTCTGAAAATGAGAAAATAAACCAAACAGCTCTCAGCACTGTAAAAGCAAAACAAGCTAAAGCTAAAAACAAGCTGAACAGCTTCAAAGAGCTAAAACTGCAGTGTCTAAGACATTACAGCTGACCATTATATTAAATGGGTGGATGATTCTTGTTTTGTTAGTTTTGTTTTTTTGTGAATTCAAACCTTGACGAGCGATGCCATTGCTGGACTTTGGTTTGTTAGAATAACTCTACTGAACCATTGTGTTGTTACATACACAGGTATGCAAATCATGTAACGTTGTAAATTTAGTGTTTTGAGTCTGTAAGACCTCAGATCAGAGAGCAGTGCAGCTGTAAAGAGGCTTTGTTGTGCTGAAGAGGCAGCGTGAATGGATTAGATCTTTACAGCTGAAACAATTTGTCCCTGTTTGCGGCGTAATTTAACTGGAATTAGTTTCATTCATAAGACTAGAACTTTGTCCTGCAGCAGCACAAAGAGGATTGGCAGAAACGTTTCTTCTTTGTTCTTTCCTGATGCAAACACTGCAGCAGATTAAGAGCACGTTTGGTCACATAATATATTCACACATGCTCAGGCTTCGTGATTTGTTGTTCTGCGGTTGGAGCTGGTCCAGGTGCTTTACTGCAAAACATCTGCACTCTGTGTTTCAGGTTGTGAGTCTTTTCACGTCCCTCGGTTGCTCTCTGACAGAAGAGCGAGCATGTTCGACTTCAGCGAGAGCTTCAACAGTTACTTCGTGAGTGGAAGCGTTTCTAGATCATCTAAAGTCCAGCTGTTTACGATGTTGTGTGTATTTCCATCCCAGTCTTGAGTTCTTCGTTTTTTTCCTCTCTCTCAGATTAATAAAGGCTTGGTACCGCTCGGCAGCGTTTGCTCCGAAGATGACGAGGTGGATGAAAACTACGTCCCCATGAGCGCTGCCACCACCGAGCCTCCTGTGGCGCCAAGGTTAGTGGGAACATACCGTACCTTCTGACATGACAAGAACCTGCAGGAACCTTCCCAAACACGTCACATTCACACTTCCACATACATTTCAGTGTCTTCGGCTCTTCCCAATCATAGAAGTCAGTAGATGTTTCCTTCCGATTAGGGATGCACCGATACCGATACTGGTATCGGGTATCGGTCCGATACTGTTGTAATTTAGTAAGTACAAGAACCGATACCAGTGCATGCAATTGCAATTGCAATTGGCTTTGCATCTTTGTTGTATTTTTTTTTTAGATCAGAGGCTTGTTACAACAAATTTTGTTATAACAAGCAGAGAAGAAAATAAAACTTGTCTTCCAATTCATTGCATTTTGCCTAATCGTTTGTTTTTTTGTTGTGGTAGAAGGATCGGCATCGGTACTCGATATCGGCAAGTACTCAGATCCAAGTATCGGTATCGTATCGGTTTGAAAAAAAAGTGGTATCGTGCATCCCTACTTCAGATCATCAGGATTTGTTCAGAGGAACTCCGGTTTACCTCCAGAAACCCTCCTGGAGCCCTGAAAACCCCAAAGATCCTCAAAAGAACCATAAAAAACAATCGAATGATCCCAAGATCCCACCTAACAGCTGTGGTACTCTCAAACATCCATTGAGTTCCTCCTTGAAACATATGAACCTCTCATTCCCTCTGTCTTTCCAGGGTGCCTCCACCTCCTGCTGACTCCTACGTCCAACTCCAAGATGGAAACTACGTCCCCATGACTCCCGTCAACCCTTCCCTTCCCGGTCACCCCACCACCGCTGCAGGCGACCCGGCGTCTCTGGGTAGGCAAGTGCCTCCACCCGTCCACATGGGTTTCCGTCACTCCCCCCTGACTCCGGTATCTCCCCTGACCCCACCGCTCCGGAGGAACACGATGAACGTGGCCGCTGGGGCCGAGGTTGAAGCAATGCCTCCTCCGATCCACCGCAACCTGAAGCCACAACGCAGAGGTGAACACAAAGATATCCATGAATGATTAACTGCTTCATATTCATTTAATATAATTTACAATATTGTGAGACACAGGTTTCTTTCATTACTGAAATAGAGAGATAAGCCCCACCCACTGACCGCCTGTCTATGTTGTATTATGGTCATTAACTGACTTTAGGCTTGTCATTTCTTAAGCCAAAATTAGCTGCAAGTTCCTGTGTTTTCATGCTATTAGTTCAGAGCTATGCGTCATTAGTTTGTCAGATTGCTCAAACCACCAGCCTTGGGTCTTGATACATAAGCCCTACCCACCTTTATGTTATTTCTGTTCTAACAACATGTCTAATCTCAGACCTTTTGGTTAACAGCTGACCTTTTGTTTGCAGGAATTAAGTCTTAATCTCCAGTCAAAAATAGTCTGCATTTATTTTTATTTCCACTGATTATTTCCCTCTGGACTTCAGGCTTCATTATAAAACAGAGCTGAAAGTGTTATTATCTTAACACTGAAGAACAATTGATGTTGTCTCTCCTTTACAGTGTGACATCTATAAATTGGTGCTATTTATTTTTATGTTTATATGTGACCACATGAAGCTGGGGTTGGCTTCACTGAGCCTGCAATGGATAAGCTCTTTTTTAATTTTAAAGATAAAACTAGTATGTATGATCTCATGATTATTTTCTTGCAAGAGATCACTGCTTTGGGAATCCTCCAGTCCGCGGCTAAAGATTTAAAGGCTTCCAATCTCCACCCAGCAGCATTGTTTATTTGCATAGTTATCTTCCCTCTGAACCTTAGGCTTCATTATGTAACAGCTGGGTACGTTTATTGTTTCTTTTGAATGTGTGAACAGCTGTTGTAGAGACATTAGAAACACCTTTGTGTTTGTTTGATGATGGTTAATCAGATTCTGTATTTTTAGTGTAAAACGTCCCTGGGTGGGCTTGAACCACCAACCTTTCGAACGCGCTAACCGATTGCGCCACAGAGACACAGCCTCCAGATGTTGATGTTGGTTTCAAACTCTGAGGACTTCACCACGTAGATGACGTTTCCCGCCAAAAGTCTAACACGTCACCTCAAGTGGCCGTTACCAATCTATTTATTCTTGTGTGCACAAATATCAAACTTGTAAAGGTGTGACATTGTTTATCTGAGAACACGACTCTCAAAAACAGCTCCTTGTAACTCATCGTTAAGTTCTGATGTTCGTTGTGAAAGTAGATTTTAGTTTTTGGTCTAAAGGCCTTTGTTGAGCTCCAACCACAAACCTTTAAGACAAACCAACCGCTCCACAGGAACCTCTTTGACACTAAACATTCCCAACATGCACAAACATAATTATCAGTGTCTCTCTGTGGTTTGCATGAAAGTGAAAAAGTCATTTCTGCTTGTTAACAGTAGGATTTCCTCTGTGTGTGTGTGTGCAGGGACGGTTGGTCCTCTGCCCGTGGAGAGTCGAGAAGGACCGCCCGCCGCCGCCGCCGAGACCACCGCGCATAAGACGAGAGGTGACAGTCAGGACTCTGTCAAATATTACATAATGTTGATGGAACAACGTGGAGACGATGAATGAGTGACTCCAGGATATTTCTGTCTCTGTTGAGTCAGAAAGACACTCAGTGGTTTAGAAACCAAACCTCAGCGATTAAAGAACCGATCTCGAAACCGGTTTCTGTTCCTGAATGAATGGATCTGCACTCGCTCAGGCTTTTCTCCTCTTTCTTTCTCGTTCCCCCCTTCAGCCTCTTTTGGTTTTAATTATTTACCGACCTCCACTTTGCTCAACAAGGCTGCAGCACAAGGGCACGACAGTCACACACACATTTCTATATATATAGTATATATAAATAAAGATTCACATTAAATATGAATACAGTTTCACTGCTGCAGGTTTTACCTCCTGTAATGAGCTTTTATTTGCACCATATGTTTGTTTTTTATCAAGAATCAACTCACAACTAAAGTCAGATGAGGACACTTCTATCACAATAAAAGCCCAACTAGATGGAAGACGTTCTTATTCACAGATCAGATCAATCTGACAGTTTTTCATTGATGCTTTTACGTGTCTTTGCTGCTCTGAGGCTCCGGCTGCTGGGGTTAATATTTAACAACACGCTCCAGTCTGCTGCTCTACCAAAATAAAAGCCTGAGCACATCAGCCATTCACACTGCTGTGCAAAGTCCTGCTCTTGTTGTTTTAATGAATGAATGAATGAATGAATGAATGAAGAGAGGAGATACTTAAAAGATTACTTTAATGCACATCTGAAGTTTATTTTAATATTTTAATCTAAATATATCCCCCTCTCTCTCTCCCAGTGAAACCAGCTCCCCTGGACATCTCTCCAGCGCAGCAGGACTGGCAGGAAGTCCCGCCCCCCGTGCGCTCACCTGTCACTCGAACCTTCACGCGAGAGAAAGCTTGGTGAGACGCCAGCTGTGGTCCAGCTGTGGTCCAGCTGTGGTCCAGCTGTGGTCCAGAGGTTCAGTGCAGCATCAACAGAAAAACCACAACACTTCAATATTTAATGTACAACACACAGTTGGAGGCAGACGGCTGTGGTGCGCTCTGCTGCCCTCATGTGGCACTGCAGGGGAACTGCAGCTTAATTCTACTGACCTACATGTAGTTGTCATGAAGAAGTGTAAATAATGAAGTAGATTGTTGTTAATAATTGATATTACAAGGACAAAACTGATTCCAAATACACATTCACTCGTATTATTATTTATATTTTCACATTTTGTCAAAATTGATCATGAGAGATGTGAAGTATTATAGTTTCTCTGCTGCCCCCATGTGGCGCTGTAGGAGAACTGCAGCTTAATTCTACGGATCCAGATGTGGTCGTAGAGTTGACGTAATAGAGAAGAACAGAAAACATTTAAAGTAAAAGCATGAAGGAATCACACAATTAAGAGTTTTTAAATTAATTATTTGTTAATTGATACTAGTTTCATTCATACATTTTGTAAATAGTTGTTTGATCAAGTTAATCAACGTATCAATTAATAACTGTGTGTGTTTCAGTCCGCCCAGTCGTCGGACCATCAGGCCGAGTTCCTCCCACAGCTCGTCTCCGTCGTCCGACTCAGACGACCCTGATGACAATTACGTCGCCATGACGACCTCCAGCCTCAGTTTCAGCCTTGGGGAGTCGGTATGAGTCTCCTCCTCCTCCTCTCCCTCCTCCCTCGTTTCCTTTCTCTGTCTCTGTCCTTCCACTATTTCTTTATCCTCCCTATCCTTTGCTTCCTCTGTTATGCTTCCTTTCCTCCATCCTTGTTTCCTCTCTCCTTTATTTCCTGTCAGATCTGACTCATGTCGTGTTCATTTATCCTTTCCTTCCTTTTCTCTTTCACCTCTCTTTTATTTTCCTGCTATTTTCTATTTATACCTGACTTACTAAATATATACTGTGTGTGTGTGTGTGTAGACTCTACGGCTCATGCTGCACCGGGCCTCCGAGGGCGGAGTCAGCAGCCCGTTGCTACGGCGAGTCATAGGTGACAAACAGGTGGAGTACCTGGACCTGGACCTCCACACCGGCCGATCCACACCAACCAGACAGGTACTTATTTTATCTCTACTTTATTGGTATTTATTTATCGATACTGATCCTTCAGTTTATTGATAAGATGTGACCGTGTGTGTGTGTGTGTGATCAGAAACGCGGCACGGCTGAAGGCGGTGCCAACAAAGCGGCCGGAGGCGGCGAGGATCGAGCACCGCGGGGTGCGCGCACTCGCGTGGACTACGTGGTGGTGGACCCCAAGAGGACCAAGGCCCTGAGGAACACCAGGGAAGCATGGCATGATGGGAGGATGTCCACGGAGAAGGAGAAGAGCTAGAAGATAAATCTTTTTTAAAAATCCCACACGAGACCGTCACCTGCCCCGAGCGTACGATCTGTCGACTCTGAGTTGAGTCATTGATGAGGCAGAAGTTGAACTGATGCTTTGCTAGAGTTCAGTTAAAATCCAGGAAACTGAACCCAGACGGAACGCACGGTCTGTGGGTTTAGTTATCACAAGACTCTAGACTGAATTTCCTTTCATGTTAGGGAACTGCTTCTCGGAAGAAAGTGGGGTTGTTGGGGAAGTGGGGAGGGGCGGTCTGCTTATTACTCACTGAGAGGAACAGCTGCATTCTGCATAAAAACAGTAGGAACGCGACCAATATTGAAGATAACGCTGGTATGGAATTAGTTTTGTATCAAATCAAACAAACAAAAATAAGAGCTTGAGAAAGAATAAAACTTAATGTAAGAGAGAAAAAATCACTGAAGCAAAAACAACTCTCACAAAATCTCTAACGCAGAATGTATATTCTTTATTTAATTATTCATTATTTTGATAAATATGTTTGAGATGCGAACTCTAAACAAAAACATATTTATCAAAATGATTAAAGGACCAAAAAGTTTATACATTTTGCCTTTGAAATTACAGTTTTTTTCTCTCTTAAATTAAGTTTCATTCTTTCTCAAGCTTGTATTTTTGTTTGAGATGAAGAGGTTTTGTTTGGATTGAGTATAAAACCGATCGGGGTTATGGGTCTGCAGAAAGGTTAATGAGCAAGCAGACCATATTTCAAAGGACCGACATGTTGGCAAACAGCCTCACATAATTTCAACACAGGAAAACCACAACCGTCATGTACAGTAACAGACACTGAGTCGACCTTTGGATGTGAACGACACATTGAAACATTGTTTTTTTTGTCCTTATTGTTCATCATGTCGGTGTCGCTGGGCTCAGTCAGATCAAACACCAGTTGTTCAAAGGTAATCTGGTCAGATTTTGGATTCAACTAAAAACAGATTCTGAAATTGAATTAGATAACGTAATCCAATCTTGGTTTTAATCTGGATCAAACCCTCAGATTGTGTTGTTCAAACCTTTTTCACAGGATCAGGAATCATTTTATTAAATCACAGTTAAAGCTGGTAAAATAAACAACATTTATAATGTTCTATATAAACATTTGTTGATTCAAATTTTGCATCTGATTTTTAAACCATTGAAATGAAATTTCATCAGATGGATCCAATCTAACTTTGCTTCAAACAACTGGGATAAAAGTAAAGATGGATTCTGGATGGAAAAACAAAGGATTTCAAAATCTAGACGATCCAGATCAAACCTTTTGAACAACTGGGTCGTTGTCAACCGAGATATAACAAGCAATTCAAGTAGTTTCAGTCAAAACATAAAAAAAGAAGAATCAACTGTGTGAACGCCTCCAGTCTGATGATCAGTGATATCAAAAAAGGAAGTTGTGGTTTGTCGTCGCTGCTGCAGAGTCAGCGTAACTAACAGATCTGGAAACAGAACAATAGACAGCGAATCTCCTGAATCTTTGAATTCGCCCAGAAACAGCTCTTCATTAGTAAAAGATGGAGAAGTTCTGATGGTTAATTAATCAGAGCAATTGATCCTGACCAATCAAAACCTGTCCACGTGATGGTGGATGAAATGTAACTGCTGAATTACTGCTTTGATTGTGTGTGTGTATGTGTGAGTGTGTGTGTGTGTGTTGATTACAGTGTTGACAGTGCCACAGTGAATACATGAATAAACACTGCACACCTCTGTCTGAGCTTCCACTGCTTTTTTTATTGGTCGTCACCAGTGATGCTGAAAATCACAAAGATATAAAGTTACAAAATAAAGTATGAAAGCTTGAAAGTCTTGAGCTGCTTATAAAGCATGTAGCATTTATTGTATCTGAAATAAAACATACCTCTACCTCAGTGTTGGAACATGTAAACATGTTTTTTAGAGTAAAGAAAATTCCCTTCACAGGAGTTATTTACATGTTTGTGTTCCACAAGTCCAGTTTTAGCTAAACTGAGCAAAGAAAACAAACTTAAGCATGACGACACCTGACGACAACAGTGACGCTGCCACCCCGTATATCAGAACATATTTGGCTCCTGTGGTGAGCACAAGACCACAACGGACCGACTGAGTCTTAGTCATGAATTAAGGCTCTTTCACACCGGGGACGTGACTAATAAATGACACAAAATTGTTCCAAACCGTTCACACGCGGCTGATGCTACAATTAAAAAAACAGAGTTTTGCTTTGTGTCGGGTGGTTCTTCGCCCCGACGCCGTGCCTTAAAACACAACTACTTGTTGATTCTTCCTCACGAATTCAACACATGTACCCAACACAGCAGCTCACTGTCTGATCAATGATCTATATCAGTTCCATGCTGTCATTCCGACATCCCGACAAGGCTTTCAATATCAGGAAATGTGCGTTACTCAACAGGTGACTCCCTCCTACTTATCTCTAGCCTCTTTTTACTAAACTTAACCAACTCCTTTCTTCATTGCCTAAACCCAACCAGAGCAAAATCTTTTGGGGAAACAATACGCCATTAAAGGAAAAGGACAAATACCGTCATTCCGACCATAGGAGGCAAAAATTGTCAGAATAATGGGATATTTGGAGTTTTTCCTCAGTGGATGGGCAGAGGATGTTGTTATGATGCCATGTAAAGCCCTTTGAGACAAACTGTTTGTCTGCCTTGCCTTTTGATAGAAAATGAATTGTTGCCATTTAGACAATTAGAGGCCTGTGTCGGACTGGTACGATGTCGAAATGGCCGTTGCCCACCCGTCAATATCTGATCACTGTCCTTCATTTCGTTGACTTTGTTTGTGTCCCTTGTCAAACAAGACAAGGTGGTGACCATAGACTGTATAACGGTGCGTTCCAGGCAGTCACGACTTCAAGTCACCGGTTACGACTTTGTGGCGTCCCAGTTACAACTGGGAACTGGGAGTAGATCGATCTAGTACGAGTTCACAGGTGGGAAGTTGCGAGTTTGACTGTACGTTCCAACGGGTGACCATAGGAACAGGTGGGAAAAACACGAGTTACATACAAAAAAGTGCGAAAGGGCCTTTAGGATCAGATTAATTTCATCCCAGCCTTGATGGGACACTAACCCTCATTCTCTGGAGCGTCACCCTCCACCAGTGGCGTTGCCTCTTCAGGAGCAGTGGAACGTCGTGACAGGGTGTTTGTACGTGGGCGCATGAAACTAGCTGTACGCTTGCGTGAATCAGACAACCTCCTCGGTTGGACGGGGTTTTGTTGGACAGGGTTTTGTCCACCCGAGGATGCCGCTGAAGAGATATCGGATGATGCAACCTCATTATTGTCCAAATGACTGCTGTCGTTGGCATGGTGTCCTCTGACAGGAGACGATGGATTTTGTCCGGAGAGACTGGGGTCTGAAGCTCTGATCTGGGAAACGCTGTGAGATGTTGGAAGGTCGTTGTTGGGTGAACTGTTGGGGGGGTTTCTGGGATCTGAGATCTCTGCTGAGGACCCTGTTGGACCGGTTGATCTCCTGCTCCGTTGTTCAGCCGTGACATCTTCAGTGTTGTCCGGCTGGTTTCTCGAGGAGCAGCCTTCTGCGTTCAGATCCGTTGTGCCTTTGTCCGGCGTCTTCTTGGACTCTGACTGTCCCTTCATGCACACTGTGTGAACAGAAGGAAATGCATTTGTGTTTGTAAAACAGATGTAAAGATATGTGATGAATATCTATACTGACATAAACATTCTGTTATTTTAGCTTCTAAATTGAAAATCCTTTGGTTTCCGATTGCTGCTTCAGGGGAATTGTAAATATGATGTCATTTTTGACAATTTTGTAACATAGTAACAAGTAGTGTTAGCCTTATAACTTAAAAAGATGCAGTAACAAAACATACACGAATGTATGCCTGTCTATGACTTTCAAGAAAAAGAGTGTCACTCACCACAGCTGCTGCATCTTTTGTTTAAAACACACGTTGCCACACAGGAAATGACACATAAAACTACGGCCACAACTCCAATGATCCAGTTTGCAGAAGAGGAATGTGTGCATTTAGCTGAAATGATGATAAACACAACACATGAACACATGAACATTGGGATTCAGGTAACTCAGCTGGTACGGTTGAACTGATGAAGCTCTACTGTAACCTGGGATGTTGATCTCTGTGTCTCTGGTCTGGTTGATCTGAGGCTGGTGAACTCTGCAAGTGACCCTGCGACACAATCACATCAGAGTGAAGGTGCTATAAGTGGACCAACAAGTCATTTGAGAAACAGTATAATGTATAAGGTATAATAATGTTTTGAAGAAGACCTTTTTGTATCAGTCTGCAGAGCCACGTTCCTCTTGATGTTGAAACACCTCTGGGAATCCTGGTCTCTCATTGGCTTTTGAGCAGGAATCTCTTTTCCCTGATCATCAAGGAATGTAATGTTGGGTGCAGGGAACCAGCAGTTGGACTCGCACTGCAGAACCGTTCTGTCACCTTCACCTGGAACAACTGAGAGTCTCGGTTCAGAGGCAGCACCTTAAAGAAGAAGGGTTATACAGAGTGAGAACTTTGGACGTTTCTGGTAAAATGTGTAAACTGATCTCTTCTCTACATGACTTGGACTGGACGTACCCACAGAGAGCTCAACCGTTCCAACGACCTTGGGCTTCGTCCCTGGTTCCATAATCTTGCATTGGTATTCTCCTTGATCGGAGAGCCGCAGCTCAGAAATCCTCAGAGACATGTTTCCGTTTTTCAAATTGCTCATGAAGATGTTCGTCCTGAACTGGAAGACCAGACTCTTCATATCGTAGTACTCACAGCCGTCACGATAGACGAAGGCAATTTCCAAGGGATCACCCGTCTTGGACCATTCCAGTGTTGGGATGTCACTGTGGACGGTGACATTGCAGGGTAGGACGACGGTTTCGCCCATGTAGGCCTGGATCTTCTTGGGCACACTGTCTGAGGCTTTGGGAATTGGAATTAGAATTAGAAAAGACATAAAACAAGGTGGTGCTGCCCCACAAAGAGACAAAGACCATCACTGAATGATCCCTTACCTGTATAAACTTGACATGTCTTGGTTTTCTGAAGACCCTACACACAGGTCAGATATTAACAATAACAACAATACCAATTTCCATAACTATTGAATGATTACTTTTTTTTTTCGAACATTCATGGTGCCCAGAGGATTAATTTTTATGACTTAAACTTGTCTTTCTGTCTGGACTTGGATATTTGACCTACAAAACTTGGTTTGGGGTCTACCACTAATTAGCCAAGCTCAGCACCACAGTGAATATAACAACAGCATTTTTTCCAAGTATATTTACGTGACTTTGTGCCGGTTGCGACTTGTACAAGACGCTTTTCTCGCACTCAACATGGCACCACAGTACTGACAAGACAGCGAGATATGAGAGCTGATGATCTGTGGGGAAGAGGTGGTTCAGCGCTGGAAGAAACACTGACCACAGCTGTAGTGTTTACGTAGCAGCGTTTGATGTGTAATTGTTTTCATGTGCGTAGTGATGTGTGTGCTGTTACATCAGGCTGTGTATCCATGTCCTGTAGTACGGAGTGAACAGTCACCAGTTCCGTTATAAGGAACTGAAACCTTGAACAGTTGGCATCCAGACGTTGAAAAGGTCAAATTAATGTCACCTTTAAAGGTCATAGTGCGTTTTATGGTGCTTTCTGACATTTCTTCTGAAAGCCCAGTATCCCCAACTTTCTGTCAGTAGTGTATCTTGCATCATGGTGCTTTATGTATAATCTCTCTCACAGATGAAAAAGCACATTCCTTCCTCAAATGCAGCTCCTGGTCCTCCCACCCCCAGAGCACATGAGTTGGACAGAACAACCACAGAGTAAATGTTTCCTTGGCCAAAAAGCATGGGAAATCCCAAAGCTAGAGGTGTCAGTTAACTGGAAGTGTCGGCTCTAAAACACTCAGCTGACAGAAGATCCTCATTCTACACTTTCATTCCAGGAAAAGTTATTGATATTGTATATCCTTCATTATATCATATTATTACACCATTCACCTCAACCATCACAGAGCGGCTCATGTGTTAGTTTATCTACAATAATAAACATGTTTTGCAGATTTCTGCACAAAGAGATTGGTAGTAGTTTTGACATGCACTGCAAAACATAGTTCTGTAAATAATACAGATCAACCAGACATGTATCAACAGTGAGTATGAGTAATATGACCACAGTAGCCACAGTAGCCTAAGGCCATAACATAGATAGTGTAACCTGTTCACCACTTCCTGAGCTGAGTATGGGATCAGAGTGCTTCAGATTTAGTAGTTTCAAGCTTCACTGCCTTTGATAGTTCACTTTAAACATATTCATGCTTAGTATCAATGGTGTTACTGACACCACATACACATAGCCTACAGTGAAATATCAGATTCATTTGCATGCTGTATGGCCGCTTCCTGGTCGTTCAGAAATCGAAACCAATTGTAGTACCTGGATTTAAAAAAAAAAAAAAAAAAAAGCTTTTCCGATTGTTGTGCTCACCTGGGACAATAATAAATGAGCTGTTACATACCTGCACAGGTCGACAGCAGGACAACAGCGACCAGGGAGGAGACAGACATGATCTGATCTGAACCGGATCAGAACCAGAGCAGACCTGCTGCAAGACTGTAAAAAAAAAAAGAAAAAAAAAAAGCTTTGTCCTGAAAAGTCCCGATTCCCGAAGAAGTTGAAGCTACTTTAACTAAATATGAACTGTTGCGTTCACATGTCATGGACTGAAAGTGTTAGAAGTCGTTCAGGTCTAAGACGGGTTGGTTCAGGATCTGTTTCTTACCGCTGCCGGTCCACGACCGACTGACTGACTGATCTGGTCCAACACTCCCACGGAGACACAGAGGCGTTGGTTGAAACTAGACGGTCGTTTTTTTCTTTCAATGAACTTTATTGATAATACAAACAGCTGTACATAGAAGAACAGACAGGTGCTCCAACTTCATGTAGGCCTATCATCAAAAATAAATGAATTATCACAATTGGATATTATTGGTGTTTAATTTTGGACCTTATTTCTAAAAATACTTTTAAAACAAGTTTGGTGTCATTTGGAGGTTTTGAAAAATAAATAAATAAAAACAAGGAAACAGAACATTATTCAGCCTCTAAATAACACATTATCCGCCGCAAAACTCATTTCGCCAATATTTTGTGATGATGTAATGTTATTCCCCTCCGAGCCCGTGGTGGCATTTATCAACATCCTGCTCCTCTAGGTTGACCTACTAACAGCTGACCTGGATGATGTCATCTCCGTATTCTTTAAACTTGCTATCGCTAATGCTATGGTCCGTTTCTGCATGTTTCTGACTCGTCAGAACAAAATGAGCAGCTGGATGAAGTTCAGCTTCCACAGGCTTCCTCTCCTCAGCCTGGATCCTCACTACAGCTCTGGCTAGTTGAGCTAAAAAGGACCAGAATGCCGAAGCGGAATGATTATTATCAGAACGAGCCGGGGCACCGGTCGGAGATGACATCATCCAGATCAGAGGTTAGTAGGTCAGCCTGGAGGAGCCGGATGTTGATAACATGCCACCACGGGCTCGGAGGGGAATAACACTAGTGTATCATCACAAAATATTGGCGAAATGAACAAATTTTGCGGCGGATAATGTGTTATTTAGAGGCTGCTGTTGATGTTATAGCAATATTAAAATAACTGATATAAGGAAGTAATTTGAGTGTCTCAAATGACACCAAACTTGTCAGGGTGAGTAAATGATCGTATTTGATGCTAGAAATAAGGTCCAGGTTGTAAAAAACGAAAGTTATCCTTTAATTTTAAAAACTTTAAAATGACATAGGGAGAAAAATAAATAAATAAAAACAAGGAAACAGAACATTATTCTTCTTTTTAAAAAATCATCTCGTATTTGTGGATGTGATGCTTTGTTTACTGTCAATTAGTGAAAGGGATTTTATGTATTCTTTAAACTTTGTTTGTTTCCCCTTTTTTTTGGCACGACATCATTGCTGTGACGACACAATGTAAAAAAGAAAACCCCAAAACAGAGGAACAAACAAAGGCCACCCTGCATGTTGGAGTGGAACAGTTGAAGAGTTGGAGGATTTGAAGTCTGCAACTGAGGGACATGAAAATCCAGAAATCTTAACTATAATATCTTACTGTTGATGTTATAGCAATATTAAAATAACTGATATAAGGAAGTAATTTGAGTGTCTCAAATGTTTCAACATAGCAAAGAATCAAGAGAAAGAATCCAGCACTGTCTCTCAGTCTACTGTTGGAGACATAAACCAATAAAAGGAGCTGAGTGGACAGAGAGTAGGTCACTCCAGTGTGAGCAGCAGTGGCGCCATCTGGTGACACAAACATGTGACTGCAGCTCCTCCAGTAGTTTGTTATCTCAACTGATGTCAGTTTACATAATGTGTGAGCAGAGCCGGCCCAAGGCATAAGCGAACTAAGCACCTGCTTGGGGCCCTATCGGGGGCCCCCAAAAGGCAAGAAACTTTTTAAAATTGTAGTGCGTAACTTTAGTCGATCCTTAGATAAACACTGTAATTACAAAAATGACAAACCTGACTGTTCCATCTACCTCTTCTGGCCCTCCTACTGATCAGTAATAATGTCTCTCCATGTCCTTTGACTTCAGTGAAACATAACGTTGTCCGGTTTGGGAGATACAGTCTTCCTGCACTTCTACCCACAATGAATTTCCCTCTAGGACAATCAAGTATGTCTTATCTTATCTGATCACGTTCTGCATCAGGATTGACGATTGGATGGAGGTGAAAGGTTTATTCACAGAAGTTACAAAGTGTTATATCCATTTATAAAAAAGTACAAAAGTTGGAAACACATGTTAGCAGCTAGCAAAGTTTGCTATAGCATCAAACATTTTGAAAACATAGCGCATTTTAACGATAGCTTGGAATGGACAGATTTCATCAACATCTCTGCTGTTTTTTACACTGAAGGGTCTTAAATAAAACGTAAGGCCTAAACACTGAAACGTGTAAAAATCTGTTTTTTATGTCAAAAAATGCACTTAGCTTAAGTTATTTACAAGCTTGTGACAATGACGAACTCATTGAGACATGAATTAGGATCAGATTAATTTCATGTGTCCAGATAAAAATGATTGGGCGGCCTCATATTTCAGTCGTCGTTCTCTGGAACAGTCTCAGTCTCCACCAGTGGCTCTGAGCCTTCAGTGGAACTCTTTGACATGGTGAACGTACGTGAGATCCTGGCACTATTTCTTCTATTGCGTGACTCCGGGACCCTCAAATGGACAACAGTTTGTTCACCGCTGCTGGTACCATGGTGTCCTTTGACCGGAGACGCTGAATCTCTGGTCTGGGAAAAGCTGTGAGATTTGGGAAGGCTGTTGTGAACTGGTGAACTGTTAGGTGGGCTCGTTAGATCTGGGATGTCAGCTGTTGAGGACCTGGACAGACTGGTGGATCTCCTCTCCAGTTGTCCAGTCAGCTGCTGAATGATCTCCTCTTTCTCACGAAGGTCCGCCTCCAGAGTTCTCAAACGTTCAGCGCTGACGTCTTCGGTGGTGTCTTGGTCGAAGGACTTTTTGGACACTGGTTGTTTCTTGTACCCTGTGTTTACAGAAAGAAATGTCACTTGTATTTGTACAAGTCTTTCTCAAACAGATCACAGTTTTTATATCTTATATCTAATGTTTATATATTTTGTATGGAAGAATTGGCTAGTAATGCAGTTAGCTAACTTAGGTAACTAGCCTTTCAAGCAGAAATCAACAAGCTTCTCAATACATACAAACATCTTGTCAATTATGAATTTTGCTACATATTTACGATGGAATGACTGAGTGAATTATTGCTCTACCAATCAAAATGAAAAATGTCCTATAATAAGCTTCCATATTGCACAGGAAATGCTAACTAATGGGATTCATATATATGGTAGAGGCTCTCAAGACTTTTGCACACGCCACCATAACTGTTGATATAACTTCAAAAAGATGCAATAACAAAAAGTCCACATACGTCATTTTTACATCTGTGACTTTTACAAAAAAACGGGAACTAAGAGTGTCACTCACCACAGCTGCTGCATCTTTTGTTTAAAACACACGTTGCCGCACAGGAAATGACACATACAACTACGGCCACAACTCCAATGATCCAGTTTGCAGAAGAGGGGCATGTGCATTTATCTGAAATGATAATAAATACAACACATGAACACATGAACATTGGGATTCAGGTACAGTAACTCAGCTGGTACGGGTGATCTGATGAAGCTCTGCAGTAACCTGGGACGTTGATCTCTGCGTCTCTGGTCTGGTTGATCTGCGGCTGGTGAACTCTGCAAGTGACCCTGTGACACAATCACATCACACAGAGTCATTGGTGAGATGAGGTCAGAGTGAAGGTACTATAAGTGGACCAACAAGTTGATTAATGTCATGTATAAATAGTGTAATTTAAGGTATAATGATATAATAAGAAGCTATTTTCTTTGTTTTATTCTCTTTAATTGATACCTACCACTGTGATATGACAATTATATGAACTTTTATGTTGTCATACATCACATTAATGGCCAAAACTGCTGTTAAATGTTTGATCCGTTTTGTTCTGGAAAGGGATTGGGGCGTCTGACCTCTTTGTATCAGTCTGCAGAGTCACGTTCCTCTCGATGTTGAAACACCTCTGAGAATCCTGGTCTCTCATTGGCTTTTGAGCAGGAATCTCTTTTCCTTGATCATCAAGGAATGTAACCGTGGGCGCAGGGAACCAGCAGTTGGACTCGCACTGCAGAACCGTTCTGTCACCTTCACCTGGAACAGCTGAGAGTCTCGGCTCAGAGGCAGCACCTTAAAGACGAAGGGTTATACAGAGTGAGAACTTTGGACGTTTCTGGTTAAATGTGTAAACTGATCTCTGGACGTACCCACAGAGAGCTCAACCGTTCCAACGACCTTGGGCTTCGTCCCTGGTTCCATAATCTTGCATTGGTATTCTCCTTGATCGGAGAGCCGCAGCTCAGAAATCCTCAGAGACATGTTTCCGTTTTTCAATTTGCTCATGAAGAGGCTCGTCCTGAACTGGAAGACCGGACTCTTCATATCAAAGTACTCATAGCCGTCACGATAGAGGAAGGCCATTTCTGCGGGAGGGCCCTTCCTGGACCACTCCAGTGTTGGGATGTCATTGCGGGCGGCGATGCTGCAGGGTAAGACGGCCGTACCGCCCACGCTGGCCTGGATCTTCTTGGGAACACTGTCCAAGGCTTTGCCTAAGAATTAGAAAAAGACATAAAACAAGTTGATTCTGTCCCACAAAGAGACAAATATCATCGATGAATGATGTCCTACTCGCATAAACTTGATGTTTCTTAATTTTCTTTTTACTTTACCTTTAACCCTAACAATAGTACAAACTGTACCAATAGTTCTATAACTATAGAAAGGACTCCCCTGGCTACTAATTCTGTTGCATTTAGTGCTAACTAGCACATGTTAGCATGAACCGCTAAAAACATAACAACAGCATTTTTAATGCAGGCATTTTAGACTAAGTTTCTCTTCTGAGTGGTACTGGGTGATTGTCTCCTCTGTATTTACACCCCTTTTTATAGTTTTTTGTAACTTTTTAGTTTCCCTTCCCCACAACAATGCTCATCTTTTTGTGAAATATTTCTTGTATCGAGGTGCTTTAAATA
This sequence comes from Decapterus maruadsi, assembly GCA_030347415.2. Classification (NCBI taxonomy): domain Eukaryota; kingdom Metazoa; phylum Chordata; class Actinopteri; order Carangiformes; family Carangidae; genus Decapterus; species Decapterus maruadsi. Next base: position 4,106,705 of record CM064898.1, read on the forward strand.
AAATTTCTCACAAACAAATAAGTATTCCTTCCTCAAATGCAATTCCCGATCCCCCCCACCCCCAGAGTAAATGTGTAGATATTTAGGAACCTGGGAAATCCCAAATTACCGAGGAAAACGTATGAGAGAGAGTAACTGGAAGTGTCGACTCTTAGACAGTGCGTCACTGACCACATGACAGAGGATCCTAATTCTGCAGTGTCATCCCAGGAAATCTTGTCTTATTGATTAGCTATACATTATTTATTATCATATTATTAGACCACACTAACAGATATCATGTCTAGTTAAAAGTTTACATCAGCATTTCAAATACATAACCTACAGCACATTAAGATGTTAAGTTAAGTTATGCATATTTCTGCATAATAAGTTCAGGAGCTATTGTTTTCAGTTTTGACATTGTCTTAAAATAGTACTGATTATATTTATGTTGTGTAGCCGATGGTCAACTGAGGTTGTTTCAAATGTGCTATACAAATAACATTTGAGTTAAAGTCATTATTAAGTAAGTAAAGTATTAAATTAAGAGAATAAATGAGACAAAATTTACGACTTTATTCTCGTAATTTGTGACTTTATTCTCGAAGTTTATGAAAAAAATGTCTCATTGTGCCAAAAAAACACTCAGTCTCACTGCCTTTAAATGTTACCGAAACATTTTTTGAGTTCATAATTGTAGCTACTGACATCCCCCGAATGCAGCCCTGCACCCTTTACCACATCCTCTGCAGAACGTGTGCCACACAGTCAAACAGGCATCAAGTAAAATCAGAAAATGACAGGAAAAAAAAGAAAACCAAAAAAACACCCACAGGCCAGTTTACGATCAGGGTAATTGTGGTCTCTTCCCGGCTAGTTTGAATTCAGGTCATTAACATGTCATTTCAAGAGTTAAATTAAACTGCAAATCAAAGTGAAACTTGAAACTACACTCGAGCCGCTCACGATCGAAACCAACTGGATAAGGGTTTAGATATTTATAGAAAACCTCAGAAAAAGCAGTGCTCTTGTTTTTACGATTGTTGCATTCACCTGAGATATAATTATGAAATGTTAAATACCTTCACAGGACGACAGCAGAGCAGCCATCAGGGTGAAGAGAGCAGCCAAGCCAGACATCATCCACCGCTGGGTAGATCAGCTCTGTGTCTGCTGCCTTTTCTTCTTCTTTCTTTTTCTACTTCTTCGTCTTGACCATATTTGGTGTTGGTTTCCTGTTTGTCTTTCTCTGTAGATGTAGGCTACACTTGAGCTGCTTGATACATGTATCTGCTTGATATCAAGCAGCTACATGAGAAGTGAATTATAAAAATGTGAATTTACATGTATGTAAATTGAAACTTAGAGCATGTTTCAGTCTGTTTAGATGTACTACCTGTTAAAATCCTGACAGATAAAGAATGTTATGTTATGTTGTATTTCTGTCTTGTGGCCTCTATGTGGACTGTGACCCTCTGTTGATTGTTACTTTGTCTCCACATAGGAAATGTGAAGTGTGTAGTGGTGCAGGTGAAAATATAAACTCTGACCCTCCCTCTTTGTACAGAGACCAATCACTGATCAGATTTCCTCATGTTAATATCAGGTCACTCCAATCAAAATGTCTTTTACAGAGTTACACCCTCCCTCTGCAGTAAAGGCCCAGCTACTGACCCCGCCTTGACCCCCACCAACATAGTGGTGGGTCAGTGACAGATCACAGCTCCAAAACATTACACTTGGACATTCATGTCTGATCCTCCACCATGGCAGACGAGAGTGAAGGTAAAGTCTAAATACAGAGTTGATATTGTTGTGTTCACAGTTTATTTGCTTTGAGGAGTGTGTGTTTGATCGGTTGTTGTGTTCATAGAGTTCCCGTCAATGTCAGAATATAACACCTGTGATAAATATAAATATAAATAAAAAGTTGCATGTCTGTCTCTTAAAGGGCCAGAACAGACATTTACAGTCAGCTTGTTTTCACTGCTTCTTATAGGACAAAATTTGTAAATTAATAAATAGAGATGAATGATTGCATAGGGCCTACTTGAAAAACTGTAAAACAAATCTATTTTGGTTATGACTAATTCTGTATTGTTTTGAACACAAATGATTATAAGAGCCATATTTATATTGCTATCAATGGTTTGAGAGTTTTCCTTGTTTTAAACAACCTGGTCTTTTGTTTAGACCCTCAAACTGCTTGTGTTGAACATGTACCACACTATACAATATTGTAGATCCTTGTACCTGAATTCAAAGAAAACAAAGCTTCTGTTGAAATCAGCTGAAACGGTGCCACCTTGTGGCAGAATCATGTTTCTGCACTAGGCTGTAAAGATGCAGCAGTCTGGTCCTGATGGAAGAAGTGAGTGTAGATGTAGTAGTTGATGTGTAGTTGTCTCCTGTGACAGGGAGAAGATGATGTGCTGCTTCCTGCTGCTCCTCACACTGACCTCCTGTGTCTGTGGTGAGTTTACTCCTTCACTTTATTCTCTACAAACTGATACAAGTCCTCAGTTAGTCTGCTCCTCACTTTCCCTCTGTCTCCTCAGAACCAACATTTGTAGTGAAGGTGACACAGAGCTCCTATCAGGCAGAGGAGAACCACCACATCACACTGGAGTGGACCTTCAACTACACTCAGGGGTCATCACAGCTCAGCGTCGTCTTCTGTCAACTCTTCACTGATGATAAACCATTAGTCCTGTATCATCTACACGAGGGTGATGAGGTCTCAGAATCTCAGGATAAAGAGTTTTCAGGACGAGTCCAGTGTGACAGAGACGTCCTCAGAGAAGGACGAGTCAGGCTTCATGTGTCCAGACTCAGGACTGAAGACTCAGGATGGTACCAGTGTGAAGTCCTCACTGAATATGGGAGTGGATCTGATGAATGTCACCTGAACGTCACCGGTGAGTAGAATCAGTAGAAGCTGTGGTGATGGAGGTTTACCAGTGTTGTACAGACTCAGTAGACTCAGTAGAGTCAGTAGAAGCTGTGGTGATGGAGGGTTACCAGTGTTGTACAGACTCAGTAGAGTCAGTAGAGTCAGTAGAAGCTGTGGTGATGGAGGGTTACCAGTGTTGTACAGACTCAGTAGAGTTAGTAGAGTCAGTAGAAGCTGTGGTGATGGAGGGTTACCAGTGTTGTACAGACTCAGTAGAGTCAGTAGAGTCAGTAGAAGCTGTGGTGATGGAGGGTTACCAGTGTTGTACAGACTCTGCTGCTGAACTAGACCTGATGGAGTTTGTCTACTTTTGTTTTTTTGTCTTTTTTTTACAGCAGTCATTGATCAACCTCAACCAGAGAGACCAAGACCAGAGAAACCAGACCCATGGACGAAGGAAATTATTGGCTTCTACATTGGAGTGACAACAGCAGTCACAGCTGCAGTTTTCTCATTTCTTGGGCCGTGTGTAAATCATTTGGTAAAAAGGAAAGAGGCCATCGCTACTGGAAGAAACCAGAGTCTCTCTGGGATTCAGTCCATCAGATCCAACAGGACTCTGCCTGAACCACCGTCCTCTGTCGTATCAACAGAACCTGAGACAAAGAACCAGGACTGACTCTGGATCAGCTGCTGATGGAGACATAACCTGATTGATAATCTATCATGTGTACTTTTCTGTCTCAAACAATGTTTATATTGTTTTTATGTTGAGTTGAATAGTTAGCATTAAGCAGTTTAATAAGTGTCAACAGTTAATGTGAGTGTTACTGTAAATATTTTTCATTGATTTGAAAAGCTGTTGTCCATCCATCCATCCATCCATCCATCCATTTTCATCCGCTAGTTCCGGGTCTGGAAAAGCTGTTGTTTCTGATAAAAGCACGTCAACCAGGTTTGCACCTCTGTCTGTTGCTGATGTGACAATACACAGTAAACTGTTCAAAGTTCATGATGTAAATATACTGTTAATGATAATGAATAAATAATCATAATAACAATGTATATGATTGAAGTTGTTCTGTCTTCTTCTGTGTGTGAGTCTTAATGACAAAGACTCACACATAACAGCAGATAAACTGAGTGAGAACAGCAGGAAAAGAGAAAAGTGAATAATTTTCTGCCCTGGCCCTTTAAAGATGCCCAGCCTTCAATGAATAATGAGGCATGTTGATGGTCAACATCAGAACATAGACGAAGCCAGCTGGCAGTGGAGTTTGTCACAGGGTCGACACCTGCCACACTCACTCAGAGCCACTCATGCTCACATTCACTGACATCTACAGTATTAATTCTCTGTTCTACAACATGCTGCCTGTAACTGGCTATTTATCCGATGAAAGTGTGAGAGAACATCTCCTACTGTCTGATACCTCCTGGTCTCAGGTCTTCTACTGTCTGATACCTGCTGGACTCTGGTCTTCTACTGTCTGATACCTGCTGGACTCTGGTCTTCTACTGTCTGATACCTGCTGGACTCTGGTCTTCTACTGTCTGATACCTGCTGGACTCTGGTCTTCTACTGTCTGATACCTGCTGGACTCTGGTCTTCTACTGTCTGATACCTGCTGGTCTCTGGTCTTCTACTGTCTGATACCTGCTGGACTCTGGTCTACCATCTGATACCTGCTGGTCTCTGGTCTTCTACTGTCTGATACCTGCTGGTCTCTGGTCTTCTACTGTCTGATACCTGCTGGACTCTGGTCTTCTACTGTCTGATACCTGCTGGACTCTGGTCTTCTACTGTCTGATACCTGCTGGTCTCTGGTCTTCTACTGTCTGATACCTGCTGGACTCTGGTCTTCTACTGTCTGATACCTGCTGGACTCTGGTCTTCTACTGTCTGATACCTGCTGGACTCTGGTCTTCTACTGTCTGATACCTGCTGGACTCTGGTCTACCATCTGATACCTGCTGGTCTCTGGTCTTCTACTGTCTGATACCTGCTGGACTCTGGTCTTCTACTGTCTGATACCTGCTGGACTCTGGTCTTCTACTGTCTGATACCTGCTGGACTCTGGTCTTCTACTGTCTGATACCTGCTGGTCTCTGGTCTTCTATTGTCTGATACCTGCTGGACTCTGGTCTTCTACTGTCTGATACCTGCTGGACTCTGGTCTTCTACTGTCTGATACCTGCTGGACTCTGGTCTTCTACTGTCTGATACCTGCTGGACTCTGGTCTACCATCTGATACCTGCTGGTCTCTGGTCTTCTACTGTCTGATACCTGCTGGTCTCTGGTCTTCTACTGTCTGATACCTACTGGACTCTGGTCTTCTACTGTCTGATACCTGCTGGTCTCTGGTCTTCTACTGTCTGATACCTGCTGGACTCTGGTCTTCTACTGTCTGATACCTGCTGGACTCTGGTCTTCTACTGTCTGATACCTGCTGGACTCTGGTCTTCTACTGTCTGATACCTGCTGGTCTCTGGTCTTCTACTGTCTGATACCTGCTGGACTCTGGTCTACCATCTGATACCTGCTGGTCTTCTATTGTCTGATACCTGCTGGTCTCTGGTCTTCTACTGTCTGATACCTGCTGGTCTTCTACTGTCTGATACCTGCTGGTCTCTGGTCTTCTACTATCTGATACCTGCTGGTCTTCTACTGTCTGATACCTGCTGGTCTTCTATTGTCTGATACCTGCTGGTCTTCTACTGTCTGATACCTGTTGGACTCTGGTCTGTGTAGATGTACTACCTGTTATAGTTAAATTCTTACAGATAAAGAATGTTATGTTATGTTGTATTTCTGTCTTGTTCTCTTATATGTGGACTGTGACTCTCTGTGGTGTTGATGGTTACTGTTGTGTTACTGTGTGTGTGTGTGTGTGTGTGTGTGTGTGTGTGTGTGTGTGTGTGTGTGTGTGTGTGTGTGTGTGTGTGTGTGTGTGTGTGTGTGTGTGTGTGTGTTGTGTGCAGGAAAAATTGAAACTCTGACCCTCCCTCTTTGTACAGAGACCAATCACTGATCAGATATCCTCATGTTATGATCAGGTTACTCCAATCAAAAAGTCTTTTACAGAGTTAGTCTACATCCTCCCTCTGCAGTGCCAGTGAAGCCCTGCCTTGACCCCAACCCACGTAGTGGTGCGTAGTCAGTGACAGATCGCAGCTCCAAAACATTCTAGTTGGATATTCATGTCTGATCCTCCACCATGGCAGAAGAGAGTGAAGGTAAAGTCTAAATACAGAGTTGATATCATTGTGTTCACACTTTGATGTTTGATGTTTACTTTTGATGAGTGTGTGTGTTTGATCGGTTGTTGTGTTCATAGAGTTCCCATTAATGTCAGAATATAACACCTGTGATGAATATAAATAACCAGTTGCATGTCTGTCTCTTAAAGGGCCAGAACAGACATTTACACTCAGCTTGTTTTCACTGCTTCTTATAGTACAAAAGTTGTAAATTAATAAATAGCGATGACTAATTCTGTGTTGTTTTGAACACAACATGAATGTAAGAGCCATATTTAAATTGCTATTAATGGAGTTTTCCTTTTAAACAACCTGATATTTTGTTTGGACAAAGCTTCTGTTGAGATCAGCTGAAACGGTGCCACTTGGCAGAAACATGTTTCTGCACTAGACTGTAAAGATGCAGCAGTCTGGTCCTGATGGAAGAAGTGAGTGTAGATGTAGTAGTTGATGTGTTGTTGTCTCCTGTGACAGGGAGAAGATGATGTGCTGCTTCCTGCTGCTCCTCACACTGACCTCCTGTGTCTGTGGTGAGTTTACTCCTTCACTTTATTCTCTACAAACTGATACAAGTCCTCAGTTAGTCTGCTCCTCACTTTCCCTCAGTCTCTTTTAGCACCAACATTTGTAGTGAAGGTGACACAGAGCTCCTATCAGGCAGAGGAGAACCACCACGTCACACTGGAGTGGACCTTCACCAACACTCAGGGGTCGACAGAGCCCGACGTCGTCTTCTGTAAAATGTTCACTGATGACAGAATCTCAGTCCTGTATCATCTACATAAGGGTGATGAGGACTCAGAGTCTCAGGATGATCAGTTTTCAGACTCAGGACTGAAGACTCAGGACTTTAGTCTCAGTTTGATCTGATGAATGTCTATTGAAGGTCACTCAGAGAAGGAGATCAGTAGAAGTCAAAATAAAAGACTATGTATCTTCATCCAGTGTCCAGACTCAGGACTGAAGACTCAGGATTTTTTAATGGTGTCCTAGAGTTAAATACCTGTCTTACTGAATATGGGAGGGACTTTGATGAAAATGTCCAGTTCCCTTCAATTCAATTTGTTGCCCAGAGATCTGGTGATGGAGGGTTTGTTGTACAGACTCAGTAGAGTCAGTAGAAGCTGTGGTGATGGAGGGTTGAACACAACATAGAATAAACTGCACATGGAAACAAACATCAGGAGCTTCAAACACAAACAGTCCACATCTGAACTTTGGACCTGAAGGACCAACAAGTGTTTTATGTCTTTTACAGAAGCTGTTGCTGAACCAGAACCAGAACCAGGAGCAGAGATCCCAGAACTGGAGACACCAGAATCAGGGATTTGGGGTCTTATTCTTTTTATTGGGGAACTGACGGTTGGAGCAATTTTACTGGTCCTCTGTCTGGGCTACTGTCCTGTCAGGTTTTATATAGAAAGACGTAAAAGACATAATGTCAGTGAAACTTCACAGAACCGGAATAACAGGACTCTGTCTGAACGACCGTCCTCTGTCGTATCAACAGAATCTGAGTCAAAGAACCAAGAGACAGAACCAGGACTGACTCTGGATCAGATATCGATGAAGACTGACTTCTGATCTACAATTTGTATTCTTACATAATGTTCCTATTGTTTTGGTTTTGAGTTGACAATGTCAGCACTCAGCAGCATCAACAGCTGATATCGGTGTAAATAATTTTTCCATTTGATCTGAAAATTGAAAAACAAGGCATCACTTGCCTTGTTGCTTCATTTTAAGCTACACTGTTCAGATTTGCACATTATATTTTTAGAAATAGACTTTATTTTTTGTCATGTAATTTACGTTATAATTTTTTTTATCCACCTAACCTTTGACAGTCTCAGTATATAATTAACTGTCCTTGTGTGAAGTAGATAATGTAAATATAATGCAAATAAACCTTTATCCATCAGAGTGAAGTTGTTCTGACTCTTCTGCATCGTCAAAGTCAACAAAATACAAAATCATCATATTTATTCTGATGTGAGAAGCATTGAACTACTTTGGCTGTTGTTAGCTCTTCTGTCCACTAGATGGCGCCAGTGATCGGTGAGTAGATCTGAACTCTGGAGTCTCACAGATCCTCCTGATCAATTATTACAAAATCAATAAGGACCAATAGCAGTTACAAGAGATCTGCTGAACGTAACGTAGTGGCTGGTATCATGGTTTAGTTTAGTTTAATGTTGTTATTATGTGTTTTTTTCACACACAGACTCATGTCAGTATCTGGTTTCACTGACATGTATAGATGTGTTTTAGAAAAGGCAGCAACATTGAGTCAGTGTTGTCGTTGGGTTTGGTTTTTACGGCAGTGATAAAGAGCTGCTGCTCTGATGGACTTTGGCCTCTTCCTTCAAGTTCCCCAGAGACGGAGAGAAACTGAGAGCAACAGCTTCATGTTGCTGTGTTAGGTTGGTGTCATGGAGGAGACACAGGACTCTGAGTCTTCACTGTTGGACTTGTATTGTCTGTCCCAGTGTCTGTGGACTCACTGGTCTTCACAAATCTGCTTTGGCAATGTATGTCCTTCCTTATTTACATAAAGCATGCTGGCTGACCAATCACTGTCCAGACTACGGTCATGCCCCGCCCACTTCTCCTCCTCGTCATAACATTTTATATGAAGCTACACAGGGTGTGTGGGATCAGTTGGAGTTTTATACGAAGCCAGAAGAGACTGAAGGTAAAGTCCAGACACAAAGCTGATGTTGTTGTTGTTGTGTGTGAGTCTGTGAAGTGTTTTCTTTTGATTGGTTGTGAGTTCTCATAGAGCCACAGTTTAATGCTGTAGATTTAAGACTTTGTTTTTAAAGATTTAATGATGTTTTAGAAACGATTCTCAGCTTCAGGATCAACTCTAACTATGAGGAAATGTTCTGTTGGACTATGACGACTGTAAACTAAAGGCGGAAGTTGTATCCTGATAAACGTAATAGTAGTGGGTCTAAGGAATGAAAAAGAGAGAAGTAGAGGTCTCGTGTAGAAACAGGGGGGCGTGTCCATCTCTTAAAGGGCCAGTCACAGTCATTTAGTAATATTATGTAAGACGTACTCTACCACTCAAATGTTTGACGACACACCTTCTCATTCAATGTTTTGTCTTTGTTTTTATTACTTTCTACATTGTAGATTCAACCATGAGACACCAAAGCTACATGTAGTTAACAAATATATGTTCAACAAAGCAGAATATGTTTTAGATTTTAGACTTTTTGAAGTAGGCCTATAGCCACCTTTTGCTTTATGACAGTGTTTTACACATGGTTTTACACTCCTTTGATTACCTCATCAGTTTTATGAGGTCACGAGTTGAACAACTCATGTCCAACTCATCCAGTTGGGGTCAGGTGACAGATAACTTTGGGTTTAATTTACCCTTTTGTGTAAACTATGTGTTGCTTCATAGTTGCGATGTGAATTTACAATGTAGGAAGTAATAAAAATAAAGAAATGACACTTAAAGGAGAAGGTGCGCCCAAACCTTTGAGCTTCAGTCTGTTATTTTCCAGTCTAGCGGCGCCACCTTGTGACATAAATATGTATATGATGTGTTGTTGTCTCCTGTGACAGGGAGAAGATGATGAGCCACTATCTCCTGCTGCTCCTCACACTGACCTCCTGTGTCTGTGGTGAGTTTACTCCTTCACTTTATTCTCTACAAACTGATACAAGTCCTCAGTTAGTCTGCTCCTCACTTTCCCTCTGTCTCCTCAGAACCAACATTTGTAGTGAAGGTGACACAGAGCTCCTATCAGGCAGAGGAGAACCACCACGTCACACTGGAGTGGACCTTCAACTACACTCAGGGGTCAACAGAGCCCAACAACGTCTTCTGTCAGATGTTCACGGACGACCACAAGGAGCCAAAAATCCTGTATCATCTACGTGAAGGAGTTGAGGACATAAATATTCAGGATAAACAGTTTTCAGGGCGAGTCCAGTGTGACAGAGACGTCCTCAGAGAAGGACGAGTCAGACTTGACGTGTCCAGACTCAGGACCGAAGACTCAGGACGGTACCAGTGTCGGGTCGTCTCTGAACTGGGGAGCGGCTCTGATGAATGTCGACTGAAAGTTACAGGTGAGTTGCTTCAGTAGAAGCTGTGGTGATGGAGGGTTACCAGTGTCTCCCTATATTATTCACTAAAGACTGTCCTTAATGTCTTCTACAGCAGCAGAGGGACCAGGACCACGACCAGAGGGAGAAGAACCACCCAGTTGGGGGATGATCGCGGCCTACGTTGCCCTGGCAGCAGCAGGTTTAGTCGTTATCGGTCGGCTCAGTTATTTCGTCTACCGTCACAGAGTCTTAAAGAGGGAGAGGCGAGAAGCCCGCTTGGCTGCACGGCCTCAGATGGTCTGAGAACCAGACCGTCAGATCCAACCGGACTCTGTCTGGACCATCATCCTTTGTCCTAACACAGTGTGTCTGGAAGTGTGTGTTCACTAAGGCTTGACGTAAGAGGCCGAGCTAAAGCAGCTGGTATCTGAAGCTCGAGCTTGGTCACAAACGGTTTTATATTTGATTTTAAAGTGTAAATAAAGTTTCTATTTCTTATACCCTGGTGTTTCTCTACATCTACATCTTCATATCCAGAGTGAACAGACATTTGGCGATAGTGAAAGTGAAAGTAAACACAGTAAACTGACCCTGTGATGTTTGTTATATCTCTCCCAAACAGCCCCCCTCATGCTCCGCCCCCTTTCATAACGATACTCAATCTACCAATCACTGATTAGTTTTTATGTTTAGAGCCAATCTGGAGTTTGTTGACAGTCTCCATTCTTCAAGCAAAACAACATCTGGTCCTCGATCTTCTACGATGGCAAAGAGACTCAGAGAGTTGTTGTTGTTGTTGTTCAGTCTGTTTAGTGTTTTGAGTTTTCACAGTTCAGAATCTAAACTTAATCTGTGCAATAGAGAAGAAGCTGAAGTGACTTTTCTCAACAAGTTTAATGACGAAAAAACGTTTGTTTATTGATTCAAATCAAAATAAAGATAGTTCCAGTATAAACTGGAAAGTCTGATTGCATGTAGTTGTCTCCTGTAAAAGGGATCAGATGATTATAACCCTGCTGAGCTTTCAGACACTCCTCCTGTGTCTGTGGTGAGTTTATTTCACTTTATTCTCTAAAAATAGAGCAGACAGTCGGTAGAAGCTGTGGTGATGGAAACAAACACCAGGAGCTTCAAACACAAACAGTCCACATCTGAACTTTGGACCAAGGACCAACAAGTGTTTTATGTCTTTTCTGGTACAAGAAGCTGTTGCTGAATCCAGAATTGATAAAGGTCTGGTCAGACGTTGACTGATCAGCAGCAGCAGCAGTAGCACTTCTTCTGCTGGTTCCCTGTCTGCTCTGTTGTATCGTCCACCATCAGTTGATTAAACCCAGAGGAAACATCAACTCAGATGCAGAGACTCAGAGTCTCTCTAAGCTGCAGCTTCAGTCCATCAGATCTAACAGGACTCTGTCTGAACCACCGTCCTCTGTCGTATCAACAGAACCTGAGTCAAAGAACCAAGAGACAGAACCAGGACTGACTCTGGATCAGATGCTGATGGAGACATGAACTGCATTGTTGTGATCTATAATGTATATAATGTTCATATTGTTTAGCTATCAGAGTAAATAACGTTCACAGTCATGCCTTTTAAAGACATATATTATGACCCACAGTGGAGCTTTGTTCACAGGCGCCATCTAGTGGTTCTGGTCAGTACTCATCAATAGTGAGTCAGTAGGACTTCAGTAGCGTCCTCCTGTCTTCATCCATCAGCTCCTTCACCTCCTTCTTCTCTCTGCTACAAAGTCAGATCCTGGCAATAATCAAGAATTGATCACCAGACCAATCAGACTGATTGATCAGCCATCAGAGGAGTTGGATCAGTGGAGCTGCTTCTGTTCCTCATGTCGACTTCAACCTGAGTTCTCTCTGTAGACGAGACAGAAGACAGTGAGACAGAGACAAACAACCAGCAGAGAAAAACAAACAACCAGAGACAGAGAAACAACTCTGACCTTTGACCTTGAGTTTCACAGTTTTCCTTCTCAGGAAGTCTCCGTCCTTGTTGTAGACTCTGCAGCTGTATCGTCCTCTGTCTCTCCATCTGAGGCGTTTCAGGGTCAGACTGAGGTCTCCAGTCCTCAGCAGGTCTTCATTCATCTCTGTTCGTCCTCTGTAAACCTGGTCCTGTTCTTTAAAACCGTTCTCATACACATGGACCTTCCTGTTGTCTTCATCCATCCACTCCACTCTGACGTCTTCAGGCAGGTCAGTTGTGGTCTTATAGGGCAGCTGGACAGACTCTGTCCCCTCTTCCACCTCCACCTGTTGGACTGAGAGACACCAGACCACATGATGATGTCATCAGACAGCAGCAGCAGCAGGTTTTAACCTCTGACCTGAATCTACGGCTCTGATTTCAACTGATTCATCCAGAAACAAACAAAGAAATCTGACCTTTGACCTCAAGAGACACTTCAGTCCCTCTCAGGAAGTCTCCGTCCTTGTTGTAGACTCTGCAGCTGTATCGTCCTCTGTCTGCCACTCTCAGGTGTTTCAGGGTCAGACTGAGGTCTCCAGTCCTCAGCAGGTTTTCATTCATCTCTGTCCGTCCTCTGTAAACCTGGTCCTGTTCTTTAGGACCGTTCTCATACACATGGACCTTCCTGTTGTCTTTATCCGTCCACTCCACTTTAACGTCTTCAGACAGACCAGGTGTGGTCTTGAAGGGAAGCTCGACAGACTTCGCGCCCTCATCTCCCTCCACCTTCACCTGTTGGACTGAGAGACAACAAACCATGAAGCAGCAGCAGGTTTGAATCTCTTTATGGAAGGATCACAGAGGAACGTCTCCTGTGTCCGTCCTCAGTGTCTCACATTCACGTCCAACCTCAGAGCAAAACACTGACACACAAACGACCATCACATCAAGAGTCTGTGAATCTGTCAAACTAAAAGTCTGGGATGGTGCTGATGATGATGAAATATCTTACCAGTTTTTAAGAACAGCCCTTTCTGACATTTAAGGCAGCAGGCGACGCCACGAGGAACAATGAGCAGAACCAGGAGACCAAACAACACAAAGACTTCAGCTCTGACAGAGTCGTTTTCTGTGGACGAGATGCACATACAGAACAACATGACCTTTACATGACCTCTGTGACCCTGGTCCAAAGTCCAATCAGACATGTATCTCCAGCTCTGACCTGCATCCTGTACTGTCAGCGTTGCTCAAACTCAAACTTAATTTATACTTATAGCACCTTTCATACATATAAAATGCAACGCAAACTGCTTTACTAGTTAAAAGACCACAGGCGACACCTACATGGGCAGCCCAGACTCCTAGTATGGAGGGCCTCCAAAGAGGAAGACGCTGGAGCGAGACGATAAAAAGAAAGCAGGATAAAACCAACAATAAAAGTACTGTAGTTAAGAGTAGTTAGAAGCAAGTAAAGAAATAAGATATCATTTCTGTAGAGAGGCTACAGGCTACCAAGCTATAAGATCTAAATAACAAGTTAGAATGGATTGATGAAAAGGATTAAAAGGAATCACTTAAAAGGTTCAAAAGGTGCGTCTTGAGTCTTGCTTTTAAAAACATCAACAGTCTCTGTGTCCCTGAGGCTCCCCGGCTGGACGGTACACATGGGGCCATGATAGGATTCCTCACAGTGGGTTTTTATGCTAGCACTTGGCAAAGGCTGGAGTTGGATATGGGGTTGGTTATGTAAAAGCTGGTCAGATGCAGATAAGACGGCCCAAGACTGACAATAAAACTAATAAAAGAACCTGTAACACTTAGCAATAAGGTACACAAACACACCACTCATTAGTTCCTCAGTAACTGCTGTATTTTTGTGTACCTGATTGTAAAGTGTTACCGAAGAACCTTGTTGCTGACCTTTGACCTTCAGCTGGATGTTTCTCAGTGTTCGTTCATTTCCAAACACTGAGACGATGCAGGTGTAGTTTCCGCTGTCAGAGGAACGGAGGTTCATCAGAGTCAGACTGAGGTCTCCAGTCCTCAGAGCGTCAGTCTTCATGGACGTTCTGTTGCTGTAGACCTGGTTCTGGTCTCTGAGGTCGTCACCCAGCTCGTGTCTCTGGTGGACGGTTGGAGGACGGAGGTCGTGGCGGCTCCACGTCGCTGTGGAGTTTATGGGTAAAGGATATTCTTCACAGGGCAGCAGGACCGACTCCCCCCTGGAGACCTCCACGGTGTCTCCATGCCAGGACACTGAGGACAGAGACAGGAACTTGGATCAGTGACGTCCTCGTGTTCATAGAGTGAATTAGACATTTAATTATTATCAGAGCTCCACCTGTTTAAATGTAAACACTAGGAGTTTCCTCGACTAAGGATTTCGGCTAATCAGTTTGGTCACAATAATCATGATGTCATTACATACCACACACCTTCTGCGGTATTAATCCCTTTATGAAAAATGACAGCGCAAAGAACAATGACAGCAGGAAACAGGAGGGACAGGAGAACCACGAAAACCAACATGGCCAGCAGAACCTTGACCTGAAGACGTCCTGTAGTCGACACAATCAACAACAATATGAGATCTAAAATCTACATTTTTGACCAATATACACTATAGATTTCAATTATATCTTGACCTGTGACACACGTACACATTTATACAAACCTCCTGTGTGCAGATGTTCCTCACTTAGTGTGCAACAGACTAGACAACCGTTACACAGGGGGACGAGGAGAACCAGCAGCAGCAGCAGAAACAGGAGACCACTGGTCCAGGCTGGAGGAGGTTCTGTTCACAGGGACGTGACTTCATCATCAGCATGAACCATCCAGAGTCAGACCAAATATAGAAACTCAAAGCCTCATATATAACATACCCACTTGGTCCTTTATCCCTTTGTAAAGAATGAAACTGCTGACAGCAGCAGCAGCGGACAGGGGGACCAGTGGAGCCAAGCCCCAGACTGGATGACATCCTGCAGCCGAGACAAACAACAACAACATGAGCATTTCCTGAAGAAAATGTGTGAATGCTGAAAGCAGCTGAACGCCATTGCTGAAGAAATCAACAACAAGAGTCAAAAGTCAGGGTTCCCTCACCTGTCCTGGACCCAATTCAACTGGATATCTTCTCCATGTTTTCCCCGGCACCAACGTTTCCTGCTACAACACACCTGATTCAAATGATCAGCTCGTCATCAGCTCTGCAGCGGCCTGATAACGAGCCACTCATTTGAATCAGGTGTGTTGTAGCAGGAAACTTCTAAAACATGCAAGGCAGTGGCCCTCCAGGACCAGAATTAGGGAACCCTGGTCTAAGTAGTAATGTGACATACAGAGGCATGACTGACTGAGGCAGGAATCAAACTATTTCATGATTGTGAACCTGCCACACTAACTTTTTGGCCACAAAGCACCTCAAATTCAATGAGCTTCAGAAGTTTAATGAAGTCTGTAGCTGGAACTATGTAGAAGAAGTTGAAGTTTGAAGCTTTCAGCGTTCAGCATTTCTGATCAATTCACTGTTGACATCTAAATGACCTGTGACCTCGTCTACAGCTCTGACATCACAATGACTTGGATTCTGTTCCTCGACGATTCAACAGTCCCAACAGAACTCACACAAACACACACGTTCCCTACCTTGCTTGGTCTTCTTCCATTTAAACATTTTGTGAATCAGCAGAGCAGCAACAGTCAGTGAGAGCAGGAGACCAGCGACACCGATGAGAACGTAGCCCCAGTTCACAGGAAGTTCTGCAGTCGACACAAACAACAACATCAACACAACAACAACAGTCTCTGCGGCCCTGAGGCTGTAATTGGGGTCTGGTAAAACTCTGTAGTCGACAGCCAACTCCTCGTCATGTTTTAGATCTAACTTGTGGTATGATTGAGAGGTCTTTTTACTAAACTTAACCAACTCCATTCATCATTGTCTAAAAAAGGGGGGAAAAAGGTTGGAAAAAGACACCATTGAAGGAATTGTCGGAAAGGCAGGATGTTTAAAAAAAGAAATACCGTCATTCCAACCAGAGGAGGCAAACATTGTCGGAATGATGAGACATTGGATAGAAAAGTGTATTTAGACAATCAGAGTCGGGGAGGCGCCCCCTGGTTCTCTACAGCTCTGACCTTTGACCTCCAGTGTAACTTGACTCTGCCTCTCCTCTCCCCCCCTCCCTCTGAGGATGCAGGTGTAGTTGCCACCGTCTCTGGTGGTGGGTTTCCTCAGAGTGAGGCTGAGGTCTCCGGTCCTCAGAGCGTCAGTCCTCATGGACGTCCGTCCTCTGTAGTCCTGGTTCTGGTCTCGGAGGTCGTCTCTGTCCGGCTGACGCTGGTGGACGGTTGAAGGACGGAGGTCGGAGCGGCTCCACACCACTGAGTCCTTGTTCGGGTCAAAGGTAGGAAAGTCACAGGGCAGTAGGACAGACTCCACCCCCTCATATGTCTTCACAGCTGAGGCATGCTGGGAAACTGAGGACACAGACAGAGGTAAATCAGAAAACTAGTTTCAACTTGTATTATGTAACATGCACCAAAACAAATGGGCAAACCATTAGCCACCGCTAGCCACTGTTAGCAATGCTTTATACACCCCAATATGATTTATGGTCTGCTTTGGAGTTGGAAATCTGACTTCAATGGACTATAGTTTGTTTAAATGGAGTTAGAAGTTTTTCTCACCGTACAGCAGCAAAACAAACACCACAAACATCTTCATCATGTTCACAGCTCCTTTAAAGCAGCTTCCTCCTAGACGGCCAGACCCGGTCTGAACCAGAGCTCTGCTACTGTACCTTGACCTTTCAGATACTGGAGGTCAAGGTACAGTATCCTAAAGCTGCGTGTGACAAGTTCTATTTATAATTTCATGCCATAAAACAGGGTCCAAAGTTTGCTCTGCAGAGGGAGATCCCAGTGAAGCTCCGCCCCTCCTGAGGTCGACACCTGGACCAGCTTTTCAATTTTCAGGTGATGTCAGAGTCACTGGTTTGAGATGCTGAGATTCAGCTCAACCATCAACAACCATTGATCCAAGACTGACAGTGATGATTTCCCACAATGCACAGCAGCAACAGGAGGTTTACTTACTGATGGTAACAGTGTAGTTGGGTTTTAATAGATCTCACCTGTTTAAATCACTGTGGGTTGAGTTTGATAAAAGGACAAAAGGACGTCACACTGTGAATGAAGCTCAGTATCAAACCTTTGTATTTTCTACATCACTGAACTGAGTCGTCTCTATCACAACTGTGTGTTGTGACATCAAATTTTAACTCATAGCATAAAGATAAAATTTGATGTTAAAAATTTGTAAAAGTTTTGTAGCTGAGACGACCACTGTTCAGTCTCTGAGCCTCTGTCTCTTTGTTGACAGTGTAACAGCTTCTCTAAACTATGGGGTTGTGTAAACTGTGTCAGAGCTGTAACATCAGGGTTTAGTTAGGTTGTTGTGTTGATGTGTTCAAACATCATGAACACTGACCAACATCATCTCGGTTTGAGTTGGTTAAACTGTGGCTATTTGTGTGTATCAGTCAGTCGTTTCACTGTGTGTCTGTCAGACTTCAGACTGTGTTGTTCTCTCTGCTTGTGCATCTATAATCCTCTCCTCCTCACCGGTCCAGTGATATTAACAGGTAATTAAATTCATTTATTATTACTCCATCTCTCTCTGCTTTATGTCCATGTCTGTACTGGATAAATGTAATTTCTCTTCAGTTCAGTCTGTTTCTGTTGGATTTTATTTTATTTCATTTGATATTTTAATCAACAGTTTTCTCATTTAGAGGCAGTAAACTGTTTAGGAAGTACAAGTGCTGGTGTCATAGATGAAAATAAACAAATTAGTTAAAAAGAAACAAAATACAACAAAAGATAATGGAGACTCAAAAATAGAACTTTGCACAAAGTTTGGACTACATCGTCTGAAAGATGAGTTATTACATGTTAGGACCCACAGTGGGCTAGAATTCAATTTTCTTTTCTGTACTGCTTTAAAATATGAATTAAACAAAGATTACCTTGTTAGATCACAGAGGGAAGTATGCTTTGGACATAAACCATCCAGTGCTTCATCGACCATCAGTTATTAGAATGAAAATCTGGATCTTTACACCTGAGTGGATTTGGACCAGTGGCTCGGTTCTGCTCAGTGCAAGTTTAATGAGTGACAGCTAACACTTTATTTATTGTTCTTTGTTCACGGCTTTCGTAATAGTTCAAGTTCAAAGCTGTGTGTTGGGTCACAGCAAACTGGAAGTATGTGGTTTGGGTTTGTTGCTTCACACCACGTATTTAACCTGACACCTACTGATATCGCCTCGACACATGTCTGAAAGTCACAGACCTTGTAGAAGCTACAGCCCATAAAGAAAGGATACGTCACTAAACTTCCCTTTCTTTATGGTACTGATGAAAAAGAAAGAAAAAGAAAATATTTATTTCTGGTACAGAGAAGATGCAGCAGTCTGGTCCTGATGGAAGAAGTGAGTGTAGATGTAGTAGTTGATGTGTTGTTGTCTCCTGTGACAGGGAGAAGATGATGTGCTGCTTCCTGCTGCTCCTCACACTGACCTCCTGTGTCTGTGGTGAGTTTACTCCTTCACTTTATTCTCTACAAACTGATACAAGTCCTCAGTTAGTCTGCTCCTCACTTTCCCTCTGTCTCCTCAGAACCAACATTTGTAGTGAAGGTGACACAGAGCTCCTATCAGGCAGAGGAGAACCACCACGTCACACTGGAGTGGACCTTCACCAACACTCAGGGGTCAGCAGAGCCCAACGTCGTCTACTGTCGACTCTTCACTGATGAAAAACCATTAATCCTGTATCATCTACATGAGGGTGATGAGGTCTCAGAGGATCAAGAGTTTTCAGGACGAGTCCAGTGTGACAGAGACGTCCTCAGACAAGGACGAGTCAGACTTCATGTGTCCAGACTCAGGACTGAAGACTCAGGACTTTACCAGTGTGAAGTCCTCACTGAGTATGGGAGTGGATCTGATCAATGTCACCTGAATGTCACTGGTGAGTAGAGTCAGTAGCTGTGGTGATGGAGGGTTACCAGTGTTGTACAGACTCAGTAGAGTCAGTAGAGTCAGTAGAAGCTGTGGTGATGGAGGGTTACCAGTGTTGTACAGATAAACTGCACATGGAAACAAACAACAGGAGCTTCAAACACAAACAGTCCACATCTGAACTTTGGACCTGAAGGACCAACAAATGTTAAATATATTTTACAGAAGCTGTTACTGGACCAGAACCAGGACCAGGACCAGAACCAGAGAGTTGGAGAGGGATTTTTGTCAATGTTGGAGTGGTTGGAGCAGTTTCACTGGTTCTCTATCTGCTCTTTGGTCTCTGGTTTTGCAAATTTAAGAGAGAAAACTTCCACCCAGCTACAGAGACTCAGTGTCTCTCTAAGCTTCAGTCCATCAGATCCAACAGGACTCTGTCTGAACCACCGTCCTCTGTCGTATGAACAGAACCTGAGTCAAAGAACCAAGAGACAGAACCAGGACTGACTCTGGATCAGATACTGATGGAGACATGAACTGATATAAAATATATTATATATTCTTCTGGACTGAATTATACCCATGTTGTTTTAGTGTTGAGTTTAAATGTAGACGTTAGCATTCAGCATCATTTTTCCATTTCTTGTCCTGTTTCTTTTAAAGCTACATCTGCCATTTGTGCACTTTATTATTATTATAAAAGATACCTGTATCTTATTCAACTGCATTTTGATGAAGCTGTTACAATGTGCAATCAACTGTCTCTATGTAAAGTTTATGATGTAAAATAAATCTTACCAAGTACCAAGAGTTCAAACAGTTGATTCCTAACATGAGCTGTAGGTGTAGAGCGCCCCCTGCTGACCACCTGTCAGAACTAACACTACACACATTGTCCTCTGTCTATTGAACCTTTGTCTCATTCTATGAACTCATGTAAACATGATGTTGTTTAAAGGAGTCAGAGTCGCTCCACTGCTTTGACATTCAACTATCAACAACCACTGATCCAAGACTGACACTGGTGATTTCCCACAATGCACAGCAGCAGCAGGAGGTTTACTGACGGATGGTAACAGTGTAGTTGGGTTTGAATAGATCTCACCTGTTTAAATCACTGTGGGTTGAGTTTGATAAAAGGACAAAAGGACGTCACACTGTGAATGAAGCTCAGTATCAAACCTTTGTACTTTCTACATCACTGAACTGTAGCGGTCTGTCAGTCCAACATGCTCCTCTTTACTTTCACTTCTTGTTTCTTTCAAACTTCAGGTGTCAGTTATTGGCCGTTTTTGCAATACCGATATTCAACCAGCAGGAGGCGCCTCCATTTTTACCAATGCGTGCCGTTACTCTCTTATTCCAGTGCTCTAATTATAGACAGTATGGTGGTGTGTCTGTGTGACCGTGACCGTGTTTAGTCAAGAAGTTGTCAGTTCCAGCAGCAGCAGGTGAGTTCATTCTTGCAGTTTGTTCAGGTCAGTCGATGACTTTACAATTTAATTAACAGGAAACAGATTCTATAGCGTCGGTTAACAAAGGGGGGAAACCAGAACCAGAGAGACCAGGACCAGGGAGTCGGGGAAGGATGGGTCTCTACCTTGGACTGGTTATAGCAGCAACAGTTTCCCTGGTCTTCATTCTGTACTCTGCTCTCCGCCTTCATTTTATCAAAGATGAGGAAGAAATAGTCGACACAGCTACAGAGACTCGAAGTCTCTCTGAGAATCAGTCTGAAGATCTAATTGGAGTCCGTCTGAACCAGCATCCTCTACTGAGACCAGAACCAGAGGGTCCAGGAAGCATCGGCCACATTGTTGGAGTGGCAGCAGTTTCACTGATTATCTCTCTGCCGGGGTCGGACTGGCCATCGGCTGTACCCGGACTTTTCCCAGTGGGTCAGTCACTAATGGGCCAATAGACGGACGGTTTTTATTTTATTTTTATTATTTAACTTTTTTTTGTTGTTGTTGCCATTCCTTGGTAACTATTGTAACTCTCATGCACCGGCTCGGCCCACAGTGCTCGGCTGCAGACTCAGCAGAGAGGTGACGACTGGCCCAGTGGCTCGTCTACCTGCCCCAATGGCCCTATGAGAGGCTACAGAGGAGCTTCAACACAAACAGTATCATCAGATGTATCATCAACTCTGGAGCTGTGAGCACATGAAGGTTTGGCTGCTCGTCTCCACTGAACTCACTGGACTTGTAGTTAGTGGTTTCCTCCACCAGGTGGCACAACAAGCTGCTGTTTCCTCATGAAGGAGGCTGCAGATAAAAATACCAACACAACAGAGTTCATGAGTCAGAAACACAACACCATGGTTGTTATGGTCACAGTTTTACCGCATTGTGTGTTGTGAAAGTAAACGTGTTTGACTCAGTCTGTTCATGATGGGATAGATTTGTGTTGACTGTTAAATCCACAGCTCTGTCATAACCTGGTGTTTCATCTACAGCTTCATGTCCAGAGTGAAAAGCAGAGAAACTGATGAGAACAGCAGGAAATAAAGTCAGAAAAAAAAAGAAAAGAAAAGTGTCTCAGATGTTTTAAAATGTAAAAACAGTTTAAATCCACAGAGTCAGAACAGGTTGACTCAGTGTGTTTCCATCAGGACTCTGGTCAGACTTCACTCTGAGACACTTCCGACTCTGACCCACACAACACACACAGACACACAACAACAACATCAAGCTCTGACCTCATCAAGCTGTCAACACCGAGCAGAGATGCTCAGCTGACTCCCTGTGGCTGCATTCAGAGCTAACTGCTCCAGCCCGACGTCTCCTCCCTTGCTGCTGCTTCCTCTGCTGGCTTTTTTCCACCCCAGCTCCTCCCATCATCTGTTATGAACCTTATCATTGTATCATGTTTGTTGCTCTGCTCTGTCTGGGTTTTCTTTGCTGCTGCGTTCTCTCTGCTAATGCCCTTCATGATGCTCATGAAGGGCAGGAAGGTGCTCTTCCTGCCTCAGGCTTTCCATGCAAGCGTGTGGAAGAGCAGGGTCCCAGAACAGTATCATGAAACCATATAAAACTTGTGCAAGTAAATTAAGATTATTTTGACAAAGTGGTCTTGGCTGACCCAGGACCAGGTTCACACCCATTTCTGTTGTCAGCTCAGACCTGTGTTGGTGCAGCGGTTTTGAAGCAGAGGAAGTGGAGAGAGCTCCATCCAAGCAGCACATGATGTGACTCTCTGAGAACAAGGCATGAGTCATGTGAACTCAACGCTCTGAAAAGGACAGTCATCTTTCGTGCTATAAAGCTTTGGAATGACTGCCCCCTCCATATACTCCATATATGACAATCTAATAGCAAGTCCTCTTTCAAATACCATTTAAGAAAGCACTATTTAACAGCTGAGCAATAATCTAGTCTGTCAAGTATGATATCTTATACATGTTTTTCCTGTCTGTCTTACTCCTGTTAAATGATTGAATGATATTTGATAACTTCCTGCTTAAATGCAAACAAGCGTAAGTTGTAAAATGTAGGATGTTACAGCACTAATGTGCTGTTGTAAATATGCGTGAAGTATGATGTATTATTTAACTGTGATAATATTGAATATGTGATATGTTTTTGTTTTTGTTTTTTCAATTCTATTTTCAATGATTATGCACTTTGGACCCCAGGAAGACTAGCTTGTGCCACCGCCTCAGGAAGCTGAGTAGCTCCCGCCTAAGGAAGCTGAGTAGCTCCCGCCTAAGGAAGCTGAGTATAGCCTCGTAAACCAGCCTCCCCCGGAAATGCATTTAATTCATTTCTCAGGGGCAGTCTGGCCTCATCCCCGTTGAAACCGTTTCGCCAGAAATCGGCTGTCTACCGAGCCAATCGGCGTCGTCGCTGTGGATTGACACAGCACGTTGGCCAATCAGGGCCTGAAAACATCGCTACATGGACTGGACTCACCTACAACAAACATGGCGGAGCGTCAAACAGCGGCGTAAAAACAGCAGTAAGGGAAGTTCTAAATGAAATACCATCAATTACCGAACTTAAACTAGAGCAAGAGTCGGCGCTTGTTGAGTTTCTTGGAGGAAAAGACGTTATCGCTGTTCTTCTTCGGTCCATGATTGGCCAACGTGCTGTGTCAATCACAGCACGTTGGCCAATCAGGGACTGATTGGCTCGGTAGGCGGAGTGTTTCGGCGATACGCTTACAACGGGTATGAGGCCAGACTGTCCCTGAGAAATGAATTAAATGCATTTCCGGGGGAGGCTGGTTTACGAGGCTAAGCTGAGTAGGCTATGTAGCCTACACGAAAACATGATTTTCATCAGAGGGGGAACTGAACCAAATCACAACTGCACTTTATTTCCTTCACTTTCAACTTTAACCGTGTGAGGTCGGTGCCATTGTAAACGATGGTAACGATATTGTTTTATTCTTTCATGTCTATTTCCTGACAGCAATATAATTGTTTTTTGACTGAAAGCAAGACACTGAGGCCTTTACAAAGACTCCACTGGTCTGTAGCTCACTCAGAAGAGGAGTCATCCTGCCTCAAACGTCTGTCCAATAGGACACTCCTTGGACAAAGTCCTAAAGGAGACCCCACTGTTGGGGCATGAGTGTGGTATTTTTATAAATAATATATTTTGTATCATAGTTACAGTCTGTCACAGAGTGAAGGTAGCCTCTGTATTACTGTTGTTTTGTAATGT
The DNA here is from genome assembly GCA_030347415.2 of Decapterus maruadsi. Lineage (NCBI taxonomy): Eukaryota > Metazoa > Chordata > Actinopteri > Carangiformes > Carangidae > Decapterus > Decapterus maruadsi. Next base: position 4,130,547 of record CM064898.1, read on the forward strand.
AAATTCTGGATTGTTGTATCATCTTATCATTGTGTTTTTGAAGCGTCCAGTCAAGTAGGCGGTGCACAGCCTATTTGACTGGGACTGCCCATTAATGTCACTGTCTGTCTCGACAGGAAGAGACCTGTAGTCAGGGCCTGACTGAGGCCTAGTCCACACGAGCCCGGGTATTTTTGAAACCGGAGTTTTGCTGCGCGTCCACACGAGTGGTGTAAATAAAATACTCTGTACACACACAACCGTGGACGCCGGCACCAAGTGACGTAGTGCACGTGCACTACACATGCCACAACCATAGGTGGTGATGTAAGGTAAAATGGGAAGGCTGTTGTAACCAATCAAAATATACCGGAAAAACAAGTCACACACACCATTAGGTGCGTTCGACATGAGCCAGGCCTGCGCAGAATCGATCGCCGGTGACCAGCGCACAATGCATGCCGGTTAGTTTTGTGTCCGACTTGCGGGCCCAGTTCCAATCCGACCCCTCACGGACTCACTGACTTAGAGGCGCGTTCACGGGAAGTCCGTGAGTGTGTGAGGGCTGTTCCATTGTCAGATCATCAAGTCAGTGAGTCAGTGAATGAGCCCTTACTGCCCCCTTACCGTAAGTCAGCATCGATGCTGACTTTGGGTAAGGGAATTACCCACAGTTCATAGCGCTGTGAAGTCAAACCCGGAGCGGTTGAACCGCTTTGGTAAAACCATAACACAAGGGGTGCCGTCGGAACGCGAGTATTAAAAGAAAAAAAAAATCATCAGACGTGGACAGAGAGCTGCGCCAGTCTCTTTATTGTTAATGAACAGGAGCAACAACAAAAAAAGAAACAAAGACATTTTTTAAAAGAATATGTTTACTGTCAGTAACGTGTAGCCTACAGTTTTTGATTATTGATGATCATTTGATCAGATCTGATCCAGGAACTTTTTTTTTTAATAATCCACCTCCCTCACACACCTTATGCGTGTTAGAAGTAGGCCTATGGTAAATTATCAGTCCAAGACCGGAGTCAACAACGTTTTGTTGTCAAGGTAACGTGTCGTGAGAGTGGGTAAGTGCTGTTCCATTCGTGTTCACAGCGTCTGGACCCTCACAGACTCTCACACTCTGTCACTTAGAGCTGACGTCACTTAAGTCAGTGAGGGTTCAGGGCTTGAGTCTTTAGGGGGTGGATTGGAACTGGGCCGCTCTGACGTCATGCACGCGCCGGTAACGATAACCTCACAAGATCAAGGCGGCCGCAGTTTTTAGAGCCAGGCGCCGCAGTTGCTCTCCACCGACTGCAACCGCCTGCAAGCCTCCGGGCATGATGGGAAACGCACCGGATCATGAGCTGATTTGCTCTTAGTTTGGACTGCAAGCATTACGTGTTGTTGTATAATGCTAGATTATATGAATCTCATGTTTTACTGCTAGAAAATATTCACAAAAAGTCAAACATCTGTTCTGAGAACTGTATTTGTTATTTATTGGACACTTCCAGTACAGCATAAAAAATATATATTTTGGTGACTTCCTGTTTGTATTGACTGAGGAGTACTCCTGGCCACCAGGGGGTAGCATATTATTAGTGCCATACTGGCTCAGTTGGTAGTCGGCCATTTTGGTTGTGTTCATTGTGTTCCTGCTGTGGCTGTGTGGTGGTCTGTTCTTATTCCTGTAAGTTTAATATTTGTTTCTACTATTGAAGTTTATATAAACACTTTTACCTTTGCTACACAGTTTATGCATTAATTAGTTATATGTTTAGCTTATGTTGCCTTTCTGTGTATTGCTACAGGGCTCCTTCATCGTGGTCATTAAAGACTTTATCTGACTTCGAGGAGTGTGTTTCTTCATGAAGGAGCCATGGTGATCATTCAATGCTCTGTCCCCAACTGCACGTTCACCACTGGTGACGTGTCTGAAGCACTTGCCATTGCTGTGTTAGCGAATCACGGACTTGCCCATCAGAACCCACCGCCTGCCGTGGCTGCACTGGCCCAAGCCTCAGCTCCTCAAGGCCCGAAACTCCACCGACCTAAAGTTGATGTTGGCGTATCGATAGAGGAATGGAACGTATTCATCCGCCGCTGGGATGTCTTCTGCAATGGCTCAGGCATAGGACCCGCCCAGGCCCCTTTTCAGTTATTTCAATGCGCTGGGCCTACACTTGGTGATAACCTATTGAAAGCTAACCCCAACGCCGCCTCTGGTACATTGCCGGACCTGATCGCCGCCATGCGCTCACTAGCAGTCATCCCAGTCGCCACATGTGTCCTGCGCACCGAGCTTCTTCAGTTACACCAGGAACGCGATGAGGCATTCCGTGCCTTCACTGCCAGGGTGCGGGGCAAAGCAGAGACCTGCGCCTACAAGGCAGTGTGTGAGTGTGGCAAGGACGTAGACTACACCGACCACATTATCCGTGATGTTTTGATCAACGGGATCTATGATTCGGACATACGCCGCGAAATACTGGGGACGCCTGACATCCTGATGAAACCGGTTAACGAGGTGGTCGCTCTCGTTGAGAACAAAGAAATGGCCCGCAACGTGCTCCCATCGTCCACCCTATCAGCCATGTCGTCATTCCAGCGCCTGAAGAAAAGTCCACGTACTAGCCCCGCCCCGACGCAAGCCCCTGCTGACATGGCCAAACGAGCCTCGTGCCCAGACTGTAAGAGCACCTTTAAGGTCTTCACGGAGGGGCCTCGTGGATGGAATACCAAGCCTCACCAAGTTTGTATCGACTGCTATAGGGCCCGCCGGCGAAAGAGACGGGAACAGCCATCGACTGACAGTCATCAGGCCGCCATTGAGTCAGAGCCAATCTCCCAGATTTCGTCGGTTCAGTCTGGAGCCCACCCTGGCACATGCTACAGGAGACATCGTCAACGCCGTGCTCAGACCACGCTCAGCGGTGTCGACAAACCCACACCCGTCAGACTGGAGCACCACATTTTCTCTAAGGGGGAATGGAGAAGGGCCAAACTGAGGGATCACCCCCGCGTGTCGATCACCATCTCGATTGACGAGCCTGGCGGCCCAGGCAGCCGACCCAACACCCGGGGTCCAGACCACAAGGTGAACATATCTGCCATCGCAGACACCGGGGCGCAGTCAGACCTCTGGTCTTTGGAGGAGTTCCTTGCCTGCGGATTCTCGCACGATGACCTGTGTCCAGTCAAACTTAGCCTGTCAGCCGCCAACCGCTCCCCCATAGCCGTTGAAGGTGCGTTCTTTGCAAGGCTCTCTACAGCCCCCTGCAGTGGTGTTGTGAAATCCTGCCGCTCCATGGTGTACGTGAGCAGCTCAGCCCGTGCCATGTACCTCTCTTATGACTCATTGCTCGACCTTGGCCTCTTGCCTGAGGGCTTCCTGTCGAGTACCAGCGCAGGAGAGCCTGGTGACGAGCACGGCCCTGGCGCTCCTGGCCCGACACGCAAGCCCTCGTCTGTCAATGCTACAAGGTCCATCGACAGCGGCTGTAGGTACCCAAAGGATCCCCATGATGCCCAGTGCTCCTGTCCCCTGCGTACAGTCCCCCCGCTTCGCCCGGTGGCATTACCATTCCCTTGCACACCAGAGAACAATGGCCGGATGAGAGATTGGCTACTTGAGAGGTATGCCTCGTCCACATTCAACACTTGCCCTCATCGAGCTTTGCCATGCATGGAAGGGCCTCCCATTGAAATACATGTGGACCCTGAAGCCACACCCAGAGCATGCCACACTGCGGCCACTGTGCCTCTGCACTGGCAGCAGAGGGTCTATGATGACCTCCTCCGGGACGAGGCCCTTGGTGTCATCGAACGTGTCCCATATGGTGAACCGGTGACATGGTGCCATCGTATGGTGGTCACTCGGAAGCATGATGGTTCCCCCCGCAGGACTGTGGACCTCTCACCTCTCAACAAGTTCTGCCAACGTGAGACTTTTGCCACCGAGTCCCCATTCCACCTCGCACGTCGCATCCCGAAGGACACCTGGAAAACCGTCACGGACGCCTGGAACGGCTATCACAGTGTGCCTCTTCGTGAATCGGATCGCCATTTGACCACCTTTATCACGCCCTTTGGCCGCTGGCGCTACACCAGGGCTCCGCAAGGTTTCCTATCATCAGGTGATGGCTACAACCGCCGTTTTGATGCCATCCTCTCAGACTTTGAGTGTAAGGAACGTTGTGTGGATGACACTATCCACTATGACTCTGACCTGGAGCAACACTGGTGGAGGACCATCGACCTCCTGGCGTGCGTTGGCCGGTCAGGCATTGTGTTGAACCCGGATAAGTTTCAGTTCGCTGAGAGGTGCGTTGATTTTGCTGGTTTCCGGGTGTCGGACACTACCATCGAACCACTCCCGAAGTACTTGGACGCTATCCGTGACTTCCCCACCCCGGACTCTACGACGGATATCAGAAGCTGGTTCGGCCTTGTCAATCAAGTGGCCAACTACGCCCAGCTGCGCGACACAATGGCACCATTTAAGCCGTTCCTGAGCCCGCGCTGTAAATTCTCGTGGTCCCCTGACCTGGAGGAAGCCTTTCAGACGTCCAAACTAGCCATAATCAAGGCCATCCGTGAGGGCGTGGAGATCTACGACATGCAGAGGCGCACCTGCCTCCGCCCTGACTGGTCCAGGCGCGGCATTGGTTACTTCCTGCTCCAACAACATTGTGGATGCACCTCTGGGGTACCGGACTGTTGCACGGGTGGATGGAGGATCACCCTGGCTGGGTCTCGTTTCCTGTCCTCGGCAGAGCAACGTTATGCGGCCATAGAGGGAGAGGCCCTGGCCGTGGCCTGGGGCCTGGAGCAGACTCGATACTTCACACAGGGATGTGACAATCTCGTCGTGGTCACTGACCATAAGCCTCTGGTGAAGATTTTTGGTGACCGCACGCTGGATGAGATTACCAACTCGCGCCTGTTCAGACTTAAGCAGCGTACCCTCCCATGGCGCTTCGACATCGTGCACCTGCCTGGCAAGAGTAATCACGCCGCTGACGCGACCTCAAGGCATCCCTCCCCCTCAGGCTCAGCGAACAGCCTCTCTTTGGGTTCACCGAGCGTGCCCGACGCCATAGAGTCAGCACTTATGGCTTCCATCCGTGAGGATGCGCAGGATCTTGGGGCTATCTCGTGGTCCCTTCTTGCACAAGAGACAGCAGCTGATGCTTGCCTTGGCCACCTTCTGCACCTGATCGAGCATGGGGGCAGGATTGATGTCAACGACCCTGCCCTGGTGGGTCTGTCACCAGTGTGCGAGTCCGTCTATGCACAGGATGGCGTCCTGCTATTCCGCGACCGTGTTGTGGTTCCTCCGTCGCTACGGGAAAGGGTCCTTAGCTACCTTCATGCCGCCCACCAAGGCACTTCGGCGATGGAGCAGCAGGCTCGTGCCATAGTCTACTGGCCCGGGATGTCGAAGGACATTCGAGCCACCAGGTACAGCTGTGCAGACTGTAACCACAACGCCCCATCACAGGCAGCCACACCCCCCCTAACGTCCTCGCCACCGTCGACCCCATTCGAGGCTGTGTTTGCCGACTTCTTTGACTATGGGGGCCGGCACTACCTGGTTGTTGGAGACCGACTCTCAGGCTGGGTGGAGGTCCTGAGCTCCACAGCGGGCACTGATCTAGGAGGCTCGGCTGGCCTGGTTCGCCACCTGCGTACGTTCTTCGCCACCTTTGGCGTACCGGAAGAACTTTCAAGCGACGGGGGCCCAGAGTTTAAGGCAAGCCATACGGAGGCTTTCCTCAACCTGTGGAACGTCAGGCATCGTGTGTCCTCCGTTGCCTTCCCACAGTCAAATGGGAGGGCAGAAGTTGCGGTGAAGGCTGCCAAGCGCCTCCTGATGTCCAACACAGGCCCGACAGGCTGTCTTGACAATGACCGTTTCCTGCGTGCGATGTTGCGGCTGCGGAATACGCCTGACCCTGACTGCAACCTCTCACCAGCGCAGATCATCTTTGGTCGACCTCTTCGGGATTCGTTGTCCTTCATCAACAGACTCGAAAAGTTCTCGAACCCGCATGTCCGACCGCTCTGGCGCCAGGCATGGGCGGCAAAGGAGGATGCCCTTCGGACACGGATGTCCCGCACCAGAGTCATTGGGAGCTCACTCGAGGCCTCTCCGACCATTAGCGCTTGGTGAGAAGGTGTTCCTCCAGAATCAGCAAGGCCCAAACCCTCGCAAGTGGGACAGGTCTGGCGTGGTGGTGGAGTCACTGGGTTATGATCAGTATCGGGTCAAGGTCGACGGATCGGGGCGCCTGACTCTGCGCAACCGGCGCTTCCTCCGTGGTTACACACCAGCCTCCTCATACACCCGACAGCAGCCAGCTGCGCCGTTGCCACCAGCCCTGGTGCACCAGCCCATTCCTGTCCACCCTGACCCTGTGGTGCCCCAGGGAGTCGTCCCACGGATGGTGGATGGACCCTGCGACACCGCTTTGGATGCCCCCCCGCTGGTGTCCCCCGATGAGACGCCTTCTGACCTCGGAGCCCAGTGTGACCCTGTTCCCGGTGGTGTCGTCCCAGAAGCGTCTCCTACTGTGTTGCAGTCGCCTCCGTCGCCGTCCCTACCTGCGCTGCCGGGCCGCACAAGGAGGCCACCCAGGCGCTACGAGCCTGAGACTGGTCATTGGATAAGGGACTGAGTCCGTTCACCTATTCCAGTTCATAGCTTTACGGACTGGGGGGGATGAGGAGTACTCCTGGCCACCAGGGGGTAGCATATTATTAGTGCCATACTGGCTCAGTTGGTAGTCGGCCATTTTGGTTGTGTTCATTGTGTTCCTGCTACTGTGGCTGTGTGGTGGTCTGTTCTTATTCCTGTAAGTTTAATATTTGTTTCTACTATTGAAGTTTATATAAACACTTTTACCTTTGCTACACAGTTTATGCATTAATTAGTTATATGTTTAGCTTATGTTGCCTTTCTGTGTATTGCTACAGGGCTCCTTCATCGTGGTCATTAAAGACTTTATCTGACTTCGAGGAGTGTGTTTCTTCATTGACGGCGGCTGGAAACCGTCCGACTTGACTGCAAATTTCTGTCACCACCCCCTGCTGCTGCCGCCTGCTCTCGCCAACCTTCCAGGCGAGGCGCAGTTCATGTCGAATGCACCTATTGTTTACTAACTTCCCGTCATAAGTGGGCGCGTGCTTTATATCAGCTGATATCATAGATAAAAACTAGATGACTCACCCACAGCTGCTGCCCAATGACACAACGTAGTCAGAACGGCGGCCATCTTGGAACAGGCAACTCTCTCCCTCAGAGCATTATAAGCCTATGGTGCATGTTCTGCTATAATGACCAGAACTTGCTCAGTTTTTGTCCGATTTCAAAACGGTTTGATTTTTTATGAACGTCTTTGCAGTTATGATGCAGCACACTTAAAATCACGGATAATTTTAATCATGTACTTTTTTTTTGTAAAGGTAACATTCTAGTGACATTATGCAAATAGTTGAAGTAATAGCTCCATACTTATTCATTTTTCACAGAGTTATGAATCGTTTTTTTAGTGAAGATGATGGATCACCATCTACTGCTATAACTGCAGCCAGAGTCAGAGGCAAGTTGCCTGTGTCAATATGGCCGACTGTGAGCTCCGCCTGCCTGTAGTCCGATCTACCCCCTTGGCTGATATGATGCACGCGCGCATCTATGACGTAAATGAGTAACACATTCACGGTTGCAGTGTCCACACGCACCCGGTGAAACCAACCGGGTCCGAAAACCCCACCCTGGACCCCGGTTTCAAAAAACCACGGTTTCAGGTTTCCAAAAGCGCGGTTGCGTGTGGTTGCGTGTGGACAGAACATACAACCGGGAACATACAGTCACGGTTTCAAAAATACCCGGGCTCGTGTGGACTAAGGCCTAGTCCACACGAGCCCGGGTATTTTTGAAACCGGAGTTTTGCTGCGCGTCCACACGAGTGGTGTAAATAAAATACTCCGTACACACACAACCGTGGACGCCGGCACCAAGTGACGTAGTGCACGTGCACTACACATGCCACAACCATAGGTGGTGATGTAAGGTAAAATGGGAAGGCTGTTGTAACCAATCAAAACATACCGGAAAAACAAGTCACACACACCATTGTTTACTAACTTCCCCCTCACGTCATAAGTGGGCGCGCGCTTTATATCAGCTGATATGATGCACGCGCGCATCTATGACGTAAACGAGTAACACATTCACGGTTGCAGTGTCCACACGCACCCGGTGAAACCAACCGGGTCCGAAAACCCCACCCTGGACCCCGGTTTCAAAAAACCACGGTTTCAGGATTCCAAAAGCGCGGTTGCGTGTGGTTGCGTGTGGACAGAACATACAACCGGGAACATACAGTCACGGTTTCAAAAATACCCGGGCTCGTGTGGACTAGGCCTGAGGCCTGCACTCAGTTGCAAATTGGAAGCGGCTGGGTTGAGTGCTAATTGATGGGGCGGGGCTTCCACTGCTTATATAAGGCCCAGTTCAGAGGAAGAAGCTCTCTTGCCATGAGGGTGGATGACCAGCCAGCTCTCCCCTTTTAAGTTTGTGTTTTTGTTTCGGCCACTTTATTCCTCAGTTTGTATGTTGTTTTTGCTCAGGCCTGGCAACCATTAAAATTTATCTTGTTTTTTGCACACCTGACTCCTGCCTCTTCCTGCCATTTAAAGGAGTTTTCCTGACTTCCACTTGAGCTACACTCCCACATGGTAACACAGTCCTTATTTTTTCCCCTTGATCCCCAAGACCCCAAAGAACAGTTATGTAGCGTCTAAAAAGAAGTTAATAATGATTTTCAGTGGTTAGAGTCTAGTTTACTGATCATCAGATCGTGGTTCAAGTCCCACCTCAGTCGTCTCTGTGGTGATTATTACTGTCTTTATATCTTTATATCTACTGTCACGCACAGGAGATGAATATCTTTATAGCCTATAGCTACAATATTTGATAAAACTGTGTCGCTGTGTTGGAGTTGTTTTCCTCGATTGTCTCATCCACCAGTTTTGCCCTTTATTATTAATTTTATTATCAATCTTCAGTCTTAATTCTTAAGTGTTAATGCAGAGTTGTAATATTGTTGTGTTCAAACTGAACTTGGTTTTTGTTTTTTATGATGCAGAGGACAAAGACGTTACATGTTTGTTTTTTTGTATATTTTTCTTGCTCTGCTGCTTCATTTAAAGTTGCATCTTCCAGCTTTGCATCTTATTATTAATATTATTATGAAATATCAGTAACCATATATATTTATAATGTGAGCTTTTCCATAAATAAATATTATTCCTACCAGAGTGACGTAGTTGTTCCTCTCTGTGTGTCAGAGTGTTTCTGCTGTATTTAAACACTTTCAGTCTTTTCTCTTTGATGCTTCACCTTGAACGTTGTCATATTGATCTATTTATCCATTCACTGTAACTGCATCTACTTTCTACACACTGACTAAATGACTGATATGAAACATTTCCACGATGCTGATCCAGTGGAAACATCTGTAAACATCATCTAATGAAGGTTGAGATTAAACCTCTGATCTCTCAGAGACTCTGGCTCTAAACTACATGAATAAGTGACGTCAGCAGCTGTTTGTCATCAACAGGATGTTTATGGGTTATTACTGTAGCACATGTAGAGTTTGTCCAGCAGGGGTCACTGCTGCTTCACTCCCTTATGACTCACTGTGTTTCCACTGACAGATGAAACATGATGGTTTCTACCTCTGATGTGATGATAAAACCATCAATCTTTTTATTACACTTGCAGAGAGGCGTCTTCTTCATGGTCCATGGTTCTGTTAGGAAACTGATCATTTAGAGTTAAAACCAATGCTTATCGATCCAGTATTGTAATTTATTGATCCAGTAGTGTAACTGTCCTCTTCTTAATCCAGTTGTATCCAGTAGTGTAGTCTGTTGCACCAGTCAGGGAGAGGGGGCAGGAGGAGCAGTCAACAGCTCGTACTCTCGCCGCGGACCTTACTGTACTTTCACTTTCACCGGGTGAGTGCCATGTAGTGTCACGTGCACATGAAGAGATGGGGTGTGGTCTCACTGAATGTTAGAAGACTGCCTCCGCCGTGACGCAATTGTGTGTATATGACTCACGGTGATCTGATAAGGAGGTCAGATGTTCATTCACTCAACGGAGGGTCTGCATGTTCAGGTATGTTTTAATAACTTGTGCTGTAGCTGTAGCTTTTTTCTGCTTCAACACTGCTGCTCTGATCACTACAAAGTACTTTGTTGATAAAGCAAAGTACTACAAAGTGGGTTTGTGATATGGTATTTGTCTACCATACTCTACTCTATGTTGTTATTATTTTTCTCTGTACAGTTGTCGTTATGTGAACCGCGGGAGTACAGATGCAAATTAGCCTAGAGCTCAATATGGTGTAGGCTATTTGCATTTTTAAGATGTTCATTAATATGCAGAGTCCCGTCACAAATAAACAAAACAAAAAAAAAGGAAACTATGAAGGTTGTTTCAGGAGGCGACCTGACAAGTCTGTATCCTGGAAACTCTTCTAAACTCTCTGGAGTCAGGATGGTTGTAACATGGACCACTTCCACTTCAAATGTCTCCAATCAGGAACAAGTTATGAATCTTATTTACTCTGTATTTAGTCCTTCTTCTATATGTGAGGAAGTAGCTCCCTGTGGAAGACACAGATGTATGTACTGTATGTATGAAAGTATTTTTCCTCCATTTATTTCTTTCCATAGCTTTGTAGTTAAACTCTTCAAACTACATCAGGGTTATTGTGTGTCTGTCATGCAAGTTGTTAGTGTTAATGCTTTAGTTGTTGGCTCTAATAAGTTAAGGTAATTCTTAGCTCAAGTGTTGGTGGTGCAGCACTCTTCCTCTGCACATTGCATCACTGAATCACAGATCAGACCCTGCCTCCTCTGTAGAGGAACTCCCCTTCATTCAGTACAGCTTGACACTCCCCTTCCTCAGAGGAACTCTAAAGCTGTACTCAGTGTCAGGTTCCAGTTGTAGTTGAATCTCTTGCCTGGTGCTCTACGATGGCAGAAGAGACTGAAGCTAAAGTCCTGAGCTGATGTTGTTGCTGTGTGTGAGTCTGTTTAGTGTTTTGTTTTAATTAGTTTTAATTTAGCCACAGTTTAATGTACGAATCTGAATAGAGAAGAAGTTGAAGTTTTAGGTTTAATGACGTTTTAGAAACTTTTGTTTCTAATTAAATGAGCAGAGCTTCAGGATCAACTCCACTCTGCACCATCAGACAGTCTTCAGGATGCAACACTAGTGTTAAATACAGGTGGTGGTGTCTGTCTGTTGATGTGTTGCAGCACTCTTCCTCTGCACATTGCATCACTGGTGGTACAGCACACTAACCAATCACAGATCAGACGCCGTCCCCTGTTCTCTCCTTCCTCTGTATAAAGCTGTAGCTACTCGGTGTCAGGTTTCAGTTGTTGAATCTCTTGCCTGGTGCTCTACGATGGCAGAAGAGACTGACGCTAAAGTCCATGCAGAGCTGATGTTGTTGTTGTGTGTGAGTCAGTGTTTTCTTTTGTTTGGTTTAATTAGTTTTAATTTAGCCACAGTTTAATGTACGAATCTGAATAGAGAAGAAGTTGAAGTTTTAGGTTTAATGACATTTTAGAAACTTTTGTTTCTAATTAAATGAGCAGAGCTTCAGGATCAACTCCACTCTGCACCATCAGACAGTCTTCAGGATGCAACACAGGTGGTGGTGTCTGTCCCTTGATGTGTTGTTGTCTCCTGTGACAGGGAGAAGATGATGTGCTGCTTCCTGCTGCTCCTCACACTGACCTCCTGTGTCTGTGGTGAGTTTACTCCTTCACTTTATTCTCTACAAACTGATACAAGTCCTCAGTTAGTCTGCTCCTCACTTTCCCTCTGTCTCCTCAGAACCAACATTTGTAGTGAAGGTGACACAGAGCTCCTATCAGGCAGAGGAGAACCACCACGTCACACTGGAGTGGACCTTCAACAACACTCAGGGTTCAGAGCCTCTCGGTGTCTACTGTGAAGTGGCCACTGATCACAAGGAACTAAAAGTCCTGTATCATCTACATGAGGGTGATGAGGTCTCAGATATTCAGGATAAAGAGTTTTCAGGACGACTCCAGTGTGACAGAGACGTCCTCAGAGAAGGACGAGTCAGACTTCATGTGTCCAGACTCAGGACTGAAGACTCAGGACTTTACTGGTGTGAAGTTCTCACTGAACATGGAAATGGCTGTGATGAATGTCACCTGAACGTCACTGGTGAGTTGGTTCAGTTCAGCTACAGTCATGCTAACAGCTCTTTGAGGAACTCTCTAGTTTCAGAGTCTGGAAGCAGCAGAGAAGGTTTCCTGTAGATTATTATTGTCCAGCTCCAGTTTAAAGGTTTAATTCAGTCTCTCAGTTTCCTCTTCAGATGAATCACCAACATGTTCATGTCCTTTACAGCAGCCGATGTTCAACCTGAGGCTACAGAACCACCTGATGGACCAGGACCAGAGAGACCAGGACCAGAGAGACCAGGACCAGAGGGTCGGGGGAGGATCAGCCTCTATGTTTCTCTGGGACTGACAGCAGCAGCTTTAACAGCTCTACTGGTCAAACTCTGCTGTTGCAGTCCTTGTTTTACTAAATCCACTAAAGACTCTAAAGCTCAGTTCACTAATGTCAAGACAAACCATCAGAGACCGGATCAGACCGGTTAGGACCAACTGGACCCTGTGACTGTCACAACCGGTCTCCAGAGCCTCGGGTTCACACAGAGACTCTGTCACAGAACTGATGATGATGTTGATGATCTAAGTTGTGTCAGTGTGACTGGTTTGGTTGAGATGAAGCGTTAAGAAGTCCAGTCCAGTCTGGCAGACCGGGGTCATGGTCCCTCTCTCCAAGAAGGGGGTCCAGAGGGTTTGTCAGGGATCTATCAGGAATCACACTCTGCAGCCTCCTCAGGAAAGTCTAGAGAGGAGAATACGACCGTCGTCCAACCTCGGATCCAGGAGGAAGCCTGCTCTAGACCAGCTCTAGACGGGAGTTTTCTAAACCAGTCCACGTGTGCTTTGTGGACTTGGAGGAGTCATCGGACCGTGTCCCTTGTGTCTTTCTGTGGGGGGGCTTCAGGAGTACGGGGTCTGAGGCCTTCTGCTAAGTTCTGTCCAGTCTCTGTTGGACCGGAGCAGGAGCTTTAGGATCCTAGACCTCCTTGATGCCTCCCTCAGGAAGCGTCCTGGCCAGGTCGGTCCCACTGGCTCGCTCGGCTGACCTGGGAACGCCTTGGGAATGGGAACCTCCTGGAAGAGCTGGACCAGGAAGTGTCCGGGGAGAGGGAAGTCGGGCCGTCCCAGCTCAGTCTGCTGCCTCCACGACCCGGCCCTGGATGAGCAGGAGAAGAAGGAGGGATGGTCCAGAAGTCCAGAAGTGGACTAGAGGACAACTGCACTTTGTTATGATGTTTTTATTGGTGTTGTGTGTCATCAGTAGCCTCGTAAACCAGCCTCCCCCGGAAATGAATTTAATTCATTTCTCAGGGACAGTCTGGCCTCATACCCGTTGTAAGCGTTTCGCCGAAACACTCCGCCTACCGAGCCAATCAGTCCCTGATTGGCCAACGTGCTGTGTCAATCACAGGAGGAAGAACAGCGATAACGTCTTTTCCTCCCAGAAACTCAACAAGCGCCGACTCTTGCTCTAGTTTAAGTTCTGTAATTGATGGTATTTCATTTAGAACTTCCCTTACTGCTGTTTTTACGCCGCTGTTTGACGCTCCGCCATGTTTGTTGTAGGTGAGTCCAGTCCATGTAGCGATGTTTTCAGGCCCTGATTGGCCAACGTGCTGTGTCAATCCACAGCGGCGACGCTGATTGGCTCGGTAGACGGCCGATTTCTGGCGAAACGATTTCAACGGGTATGAGGCCAGACTCTTCCTGAGAAATGAATTAAATGCATTTCCGGGGGAGGCTATGTCATCAGGATTATTGTTCAGTTATTTGAGCTTCTGCCAAGTCTTATCTTATTGTTATTACTGTTATTACAAGATAACGCTCTGACAACTGATGTAACTGTTACAATGTGGAGGCTCACAGAGCGCCCCCTGCTGTCCGTTTGTCAGAAGTGATTTTATATATAACTTACTACTGAGTTCCCTTTTACTGATATGGCAACTTGTGCAATAACTATGAATGTTATATGATATAATAAAGTTGTATATTTATAAACAATATCAGGATCTCATTTGATTTAAACCAGATTCTTACCGACCTACCTACCTTATCACCTGCCAACTACATAGCTACACTTCTTCTTCTTCTTTCTACCTCATCACCTACATCACTGACTGTGAGACGTTCAGGTGCCTGCATCAGGACCGTCAGATGTATCATCAACTCTGGAGCTGTGAGCACATGAAGGTTTGGCTGCTCGTCTCCACTGAAGTCACTGGACTTGTTGTTAGTGGTTTCCTCCACCAGGTGGCGCTGATGGTTCATAGTGAAACTACAACTTGTTCTAAACTGGTCTGGAGCCGTTTCCTCATGAAGGAGGCTGCAGATGAAAATACAAACACAACAGTGAATTCATGAGTCAGCAACAATCTGTCCAGAGAGAAACTGACACCAACAGCTTCATGTCAGGTTGGTGACATGAAGGAGACGTCAGGACTCTGAAACTGTCCCGGTGTTGGTTCCCTGTTATGTACATGTGGTGAGAAACCTCATTTATTAATTCCTCTCCACTACAACTTGACCAATTCCTGGTCAAAGTACAGTTTCTGTCTGTACGAGTCTGCACAGGCAGAAAAGTTAAAGTTGAAGTTCAGGATTTTATGTCTGAAACTGAAGGTAAAGTGTAGATACAGAGTTGATGTCGTTGTTGCTGGTGTCATCATCATATTTTTATTCTGATTACTGACAATCATTTGTATTTACTAGTTGTTGATGTGTTGTTGTCTCCTGTGTCTCATTAAATCAGCAGTTTCAGGATGAACTGATGGTTTGGCTGCACATCTGGACAGTTGGTTGTTTCCTCCACTGAGATGCTCTGTCACAGACAGTCAGAGGACTTCATAGTAGAAGATACAGCCCATAAAGAAACAGAACGGGGCCAATCAACTGTACTGAACTTCACTTTCTTTATGTCACTGATGAAAAGTCTCACTAGAAAAAGTATTTATAGTTTATACCTTTAGTTCATAAATGATCATTGCACCTCTGTTACATCATTCTTATATGTTTACACCTGTTTAGTCAGTTCAAGTTGTTGTGAATGGACAGTTTTAAGTCTTGGTAACTTTAGTGTTTCTGACATTAAGACTCTGACTAATCTCTGGTTCTCGGCAGTGAGAGTTGTCACACCAGGCAGCTCAGAATGTGTAGAAAGGAGCAATAGTTGTCTGTGACGTACTGACGGGGAGGGTACAGAGTTACCCTGACGTTGAAGTGGGAGGGTAAAAAGCTGCACTGACTGGGAGGGTACAGAGTTATTCTGACATTGAAGTGGGAGGGTACAGAGTTATTCTGACATTGAAGTGGGAGGGTACAGAGCTGCACTGACTTTGTATTGAGTGGGAGGGTAAAGGGTTACCCTGACGTTGAAGTGGGAGGGTAAAAAGCTGCACTGACTGGGAGGGTACAGAGTTATTCTGACGTTGAAGTGGGAGGGTAAAAAGCTGCACTGACTTTTTGAGTGGGAGGGGAGAGCTGCTGGTCTATGGAGGCAGAGTATAAAAGGATCAGTGTTTCTCAGTGTGTCTGCTGACAGCTACCACATGCAGGTCTGTTCCTGTAGTTTTCTCTCCAGAGTTCATCCTCAGTCTGTTTGTTCTTTACAATCTGTTTCCTCCTGTGAAGACCAAAGTGTTGAAACTTCAGATCAGACGTCTCTTGAAGAGTCTCCAGGTACAGATTTAGTCTCCAGTGGCTTCATGGTTGGTCCAGACCAGTGAAGTGAGTCTCATGTTGGGGACAGGTGATGGACTGAACAGTGTGTTTCTCCACTCAGTGAACTGCTTCTCTCTTCCTGCAGATCAGACTCTGCTGTTTGGACCTGATGGAGATCCTCACCAGGTAAAGTCTAAATACATTGTCATGTTGTTGTTGTGTTATTCTGCATTTAGTTGGAGTCACACATCGATCCACTGATCTCACATCTGTCTGATGTTCTGTCGGTGTAAAGATGCAGCAGTCTGGTCCTGATGGAAGAAGTGAGTGTAGATGTAGTAGTTGATGTGTAGTTGTCTCCTGTGACAGGGAGAAGATGATGTGCTGCTTCCTGCTGCTCCTCACACTGACCTCCTGTGTCTGTGGTGAGTTTACTCCTTCACTTTATTCTCTACAAACTGATACAAGTCCTCAGTTAGTCTGCTCCTCACTTTCCCTCTGTCTCCTCAGAACCAACATTTGTAGTGAAGGTGACACAGAGCTCCTATCAGGCAGAGGAGAACCACCACGTCACACTGGAGTGGACCTTCACCAACACTCAGGGGTCAGAGCCGTATGTCGTTTACTGTCGACTCTTCACTGATGATAAACCATTAGTCCTGTATCATCTATATGAAGGTGATGAGGTCTCAGAGGATCAAGAGTTTTCAGGACGAGTCCAGTGTGACAGAGACGTCCTCAGAGAAGGACGAGTCAGACTTCATGTGTCCAGACTCAGGACTGAAGACTCAGGACTTTACCAGTGTGAAGTTCTCACTGAGTATGGGAGTGGATCTGATCAATGTCGACTGAACGTCACTGGTGAGTAAAGTCAGTCTCTCAGTCCAAGAGAGTCCAAACTTTTTGCAAAGAGGGACAGATTTAGTGAGGTTGATATCCATTCAGCCTGACATCCTTTGAACCATTAACATTAAATGCAAATGAACTATTTAATACATTTTTCACTTCAAATGGAATTCTTTTCATTTCTTCACATTGAATATAAATAAATCTACATTTTTACCAAAATCATTCTGCTTTTCATATTTGAAGAAATGGGTTGGAAAGGGTCAAAGGTCGCGCCACAATGCAGCCACAGGTCTGCTGCCATCTTCTGGTGAAATAAAACATTTTGTACATGCTGACGGTCTGCATATTATTGATTTTATGACGGAGGCTGCGGGCCGGTGGGAATTGGACATGCCTGCAGTAGAGTCAGAGTGTTTTTATGTCTTGTGTCTTACAACAGCCTTTGGTGAACAAGAACCACAGAGACAAGAACCACAGAGACAAGAACCACAGAAACCAGAATCAGAGAGACAAGAACCAGAGAGTCGAGGAAGAATTGGCCTTTATGTTGGACTGACAGCAGCAGTTTTACTGGTTTTCTGTCACTTTGTTCTCCAGCTTCATTCATTCAAATATGAGAGAAGAAACATCAACTCAGCTGCAGAGACTCAGAGTCTCTCTAAGCTTCAGCTTCAGTCCATCAGATCCAACAGGACTCTGTCTGAACCACCGTCCTCTGTCGTATCAACAGAACCTGAGTCAAAGAACCAAGAGACAGAACCAGGACTGACTCTGGATCAGCTGCTGATGGAGACATGAACTCAATGTAACATAAAAGCTGTGTCTTCATGTACATGTTGTTCTGGTTTGAGTTTAAATTGAGTTGTTGTTGCATCAACAGTTGATATCAGTGTCAATAACAACTGTTAGTGTGTAAAGATCATGTAAATATCTGGTAAAGTCTCTTTTTAACTAGAAATTTCTATTTTTATATCAAATGTAGCAGCTTTTATTCTATTTTTCTACGGACCTTGAGTTTGAAATAAAGATATTTATGTAAATAAATCTGTATTTGAGTGAAGTTGTTGTGTCTCTTCTGTGTGAGAGTCTGAAATCACAGAGACTAAAGACAACAATAAAAAGAACTTTTTCCTGCTCTGGCAATAAAACTTGAACAAGTGAGATGAGTGGTTTCCTGTAAATAACTGGGACCCTTCTAACCCTAAACCTAACCAGTTGGTTAAACTTGAACTCCTGGGCTGAGATGAGAGTTTCCGTTTGAGGTTGGGAAGTTCCTACTGATTGGTCGAGTCGAATTCAATCGGTCCAATCAGTACAGTAGGCTCTCCAAGAGCGCGAAGAAATGGACAAGAGCAACAGGAGCGTGTCTCGTTTGTCCCAACAGAGGAATCTACATCTACATCATCTCATGTTCAGGTATGTTTTCTATGAACTTGTGCTGTAGATGCGTGTTGTTTCTACTTCAATACTCTGCACTGCTCTGATCACTACAAGGTTATTAGTTAAAACACGTTAGAGGAAACTATGACAGCAGGTTGTTTCTCCTCCTGACTCCTCTTTCTCCGCTGTAAAGGCTTCTCTTCTCCTCTCTAAAGTCCAGCTGAGAGCAGGAGGAGATGGAGATGAACAGTGTTCAGCATCAGCATCAGTTTGTCTGTCAGGACTTCACTAGTTTTTCACGGGTTGAGTTTGTGTTGGAGACAGAAACGTGGAGTGTCAGCTGTCGTGTTTTAGTTGTTGTTCATTGATGAGTTCAACACCGTGTTGGTCACAGAGAAGGAAACATACAGAGTAGCTCCTATATAATAATACATGACTCTGTCTTCATGTCCTCTGATGCTGAGTCTTCATGTGTCCTCTTTATTTCTGACTGATATTGTCCCAGTTTGTTTCTATGGAGTCTGACGCTGTTCACTGCTCATTCATTCTTTAGGTTTAATGACGTTTTATAAACTTGTGTCTCTCATCAGACCACAGAGCTTCAGCAGCCTGATTGGATGAAAACTCACTGCGCTGAAGGAAAGGAAGGAGGGGCGGTGAGTGGTGTGAACATTACACTGAAGGACAGCAGCCTAAACTGTGACGGAGAGGGGCCCCTGACAGTTAGGACAGAGCGTCCCGAGTAAAGAAGTGAAACTAGCGTCTCTCTTCTCCACCTCTCGGAGCAGACGGAGGAGAGCTCCGTGTGAAACAGGAGACACACAGACCGGCGACCTGTGCGCCTGTGTGCTGAAAGTCACCTGCATTAATTTTTTTCTATGGCTCGCTATCCTTAAACATCCCATAATATGCTCGCGCTCTCAGCAGTTCAAATCGTCACATGGCAACGATAAGCAGGTTGACTCGCGCTGCAGAACAGCGCTGCACAGAGTGGTTCACATACGGAAATGATTATTGATTGATTGTCGATCACTTTTTTTTTTTTTTTTTTTTTTACTTTTTACGTTGCAAGTCGATTTCGGTGTGCGCCCCTAAATTTTCTCCTTGAATTAGGGGTCTGTGATCATTTTAGTGGCGCCACCTTGTGTCATAAATATATCACTGCACCAAAACTCCTGAAGAGGAAGAAGTGAGTGTAGATGTAGTAGTTGATGTGTTGTTGTCTCCTGTGACAGGGAGAAGATGATGTGCTGCTTCCTGCTGCTCCTCACACTGACCTCCTGTGTCTGTGGTGAGTTTACTCCTTCACTTTATTCTCTACAAACTGATACAAGTCCTCAGTTAGTCTGCTCCTCACTTTCCCTCTGTCTCCTCAGAAGCAACATTTGTAGTGAAGGTGACACAGAGCTCCTATCAGGCAGAGGAGAACCACCACGTCACACTGGAGTGGACCTTCACCAACACTCAGGGGTCAACAGAGCCATACGTCGTCTACTGTCGACTCCTCACTGATGATAAACCATTAGTCCTGTATCACCTACATGAGGGTGATGAGGTCTCAGAGGATCAAGAGTTTTCAGGACGAGTCCAGTGTGACAGAGACGTCCTCAGAGAAGGACGAGTCAGACTTCATGTGTCCAGACTCAGGACTGAAGACTCAGGACTTTACCAGTGTGAAGTTCTCACTGAACATGGGAGTGGATCTGATCAATGTCGACTGAACGTCACTGGTGAGTTGATTTGGCAGTCTTAGAGTCAGTCCAAACTTTGAAAGAGGGACAGATTTAGTGAGGCTGATATCCATTCAGCCTGACATCCTTTGAACCATTAACATTAAATGCAAATGAACTATTTAATACATTTTGCTCACTCTAATGGAATTATTTACATTTCTTCATTAATGAATATAAATAAATCTGAATTTTTACAAAATCATTCTGCTTTTCATTTTGAAGAAATGGGCTGGAAAGGACCAGAACCAAAGGTCGCGCCAAAATGCAGCCACATGTCTGCAGTGGCTGGTGAAATAAAACATTTTGTACATGCTGATCGTATGTCTGCATATTGTTGATTTTACACCCAGGCTGCAGCTGGTGGGAGACTTCCACATGCCTGCAGTAGAGTCAGAGTGTTTTTACTCTTGTGTCTTAAACAGCCTTTGGTGAACAAGAATTGGAGACAAGAACCATCTAGAAAAAACCAGAGAGTTGAGGAAGAATTGGCCTTTATGTTGGACTGACAGCAGCAGTTTTACAACTGTAAACTTTGTTCTCCATCTTCATTCAATCAAATAATGATTTAAAGAAACACCAACTCAGCTGCAGAGACTCTGAGTCTCTTTAGAAAGGTTCAGCTGGAGTCCATCAGATCAACTGGACTCTGTCTGAACCACCGCTGGTTAATACTGAGTCTGTCAACAGAACCTGAGTCAAAGAACCAAGAGACAGAACCAGGACTGACTCTGGATCAGCTGCTGATGGAGACATGAACTGAATGTAACATAAAAGCTGTGTCTTCATGTACATGTTGTTCTGGTTTGAGTTTAAATTGAGTTGTTGTTGCATCAACAGTTGATATAAGTGTCAATAACAACATTCATCTGACTGTTAGTGTGTAAAGATCATGTAAATATCTGGTAAAGTCTCTTTTTAACTTAATAGAAATTTCTATTTTTATATCAAATGTAGCAGCTTTTATTCTCTTTTTCTACAGACCTTGAGTTTGAAATAAAGATATTTATAAATCTGTTGTAATAAGTTGTTGTGTCTCTTCTGTGTGAGAGTCTGAAATCACAGAGACTAAAGACAACAATAAACTTTATCAATAAAAGAACAAGGAGACTGCGTTTCCTGCTCTGGCCCTTTAAGAGACTTGAACCAGTGAGATGAGAGTGTGGTGCGTTCGACATGAACTGCGCCTCGCCTGGAAGGTTGGCGAGAGCAGGCGGCAGCAGCAGGGGGTGGTGACAGAAAGTTGCAGTCAAGTCGGACGGTTTCCAGCCGCCGTCAATGCAAACAGGAAGTCACCGAAATATATATTTTTTATGCTGTACTGCAAGTGTCCAATAAATAACAAATATAGTTCTCAGAACAGACGTTTGACTCTGTGTGAATATTTTCTAGCAGTAAAACATGAGATTCATATAATCTAGCATTATACAACAACACGTAGTGCTTGCAGTCCAAACTAAGAGCCAATCAGCTCATGATCCGGTGATTTCCCATCAAAGCCCGGAGGCTTGCAGGCGGTTGCAGTCGGTGGAGAGTCCACTGGTTCTGTCAGGACACCTTGATCTCGTGAGGTTATCGATACCGGCGCGTGCATGACGTCAGAGCAAGTCGGGAGCAAGTCGGACACAAAACTAACCGGCATGCATTGTGCGCTGGTCACCGGCGATCGATTCTGCGCAGGCCTGACTCATGTCGAACGCACCTTGTGTGTGTGTGTTAGTTTCCGTTTGAGGTTGGGGAGTTCCTACTGATTGGTCGAGTCGAATTCAATCGGTGCTGAAATTTCTACATTCTTCCGTAACCGGTGGAGGGCAGCATTACGCTAGAAAGCGCGCGGCCTGCCGGAACCCGAGAAGAAGAAAAAGAAGAATTCAATCGGTCCAATCAAAGACGGTTTATACATTTATTGAATCTTTGGTCCAATCAGTAGGCTCCAAGGGCGTGAACAAATGGACAAGAGCAACAGAAGCGTGTCTCGTTTGTCCCAACAGAGGAGTCTCTACATCTACATCATCTCATGTTCAGGTATGTTTTCTATGAACTTGTGCTGTAGCTGCGTGTTGTTTCTACTTCAATACTCTGCACTGCTCTGATCACTACAAGGTTATTAGTTAAAACACGTTAGAGGAAACTATGACAGCAGGTTGTTTCTCCTCCTGACTCGTCTTTCTCCGCTGTAAAGGCTTCTCTTCTCCTCTCTGAAGTCCAGCTGAGAGCAGGAGGAGATGGAGATGAACAGTGTTCAGCATCAGCATCAGTCTGTCTGTCAGGACTTCACTAGTTCTTCACGGGTTGAGTTTGTGTTGGAGACAGAAACTTGTCTCCAACCTGTGTCATTCTGCTGTCGTGGTTTAGTTGTTGTTGTTTATTGATGAGTTCAACACTGTGTTGGTCACAGAGAAGGAAACATACAGAGTAGCTCCTATATAATAATACATGACTGTCTTCATGTCCTCTGATGCTGAGTCTTCATGTGTCCTCTTCTGACTGAGATTGTCCCAGTTTGTTTCTATGGAGTCTGACGCTGTTCACTGCTCATTTATTCTTTAGGTTTAATGACTTTTAGAAACGTTTGTGTCTCTCATTAGACCACAGAGCTTCAGCAGCCTGATTGGATGAAAACTCACTGCGCTGAAGGAAAGAAAGCTGTGGCGGTGTGTCCGTCTGCCGTCTCCTGAATAAGGAGTCAGGAATAAGTGTCAGGAGGTGTGTCCGTGCAGAGTGTCCTTCAGTCTACAACAGGGAAACTAAGAAGGTAAGAGACTGTATTTATTCTGTTCTTTCTCAGTTTAACCTGCTGTTTTCCCTGGAAATGAAACTACCTATAAAACACTGAAGTGTCATTCTATTCTATAATTTCCATAATGTACCCTCTTAATGTGTGGAGCTGAAGCTCTAATGACTCTTGTAATCTGTTTGTGGAAATAACATTATTTTCTCAGCTGTTCCAGACAGACGTTGGTCCATGTAAAACATGAATAATACACATTGTGTAGTGAAGTGTGTTTAGCTTCATAACAGACGTTCTGTGGGATGTTTTCATCTTCTCTCTACATAAAGATATTCTCCATCTTTACGTAACACCCCCCTGTCCACAGATACTGTAGCCCCTCCTCCTTTGTTACAGGTTAACACTAAACACTAACAACCAAACATAACACATCTGCTCCACATGTTGGTCTCTGATGTTCTGGATCATTTCTGTTCATAAAGTTTCTCCTGAAAAGTTTAAATGTGAGAAAAGAAGAATGTGAGAAATCTGACATTTGTTCCATTCAATTCTTTGTATAATTAATATACAGTATAATGTTGAACCAGATGTATCACACCGATCCACTGAGCTTCAGTCTGTTATTTTCCAGTTTTTATCATTCTAGTGGCGCCACCGGTGTCAGAAATATGTTACTGCACCAAAACTGTTGAAGAGGAAGAAGTGAGTGTAGATGTAGTAGTTGATGTGTTGTTGTCTCCTGTGACAGGGAGAAGATGATGTGCTGCTTCCTGCTGCTCCTCACACTGACCTCCTGTGTCTGTGGTGAGTTTACTCCTTCACTTTATTCTCTACAAACTGATACAAGTCCTCAGTTAGTCTGCTCCTCACTTTCCCTCTGTCTCCTCAGAACCAACATTTGTAGTGAAGGTGACACAGAGCTCCTATCAGGCAGAGGAGAACCACCACGTCACACTGGAGTGGACCTTCAGCAACACTCAGGGGTCAGAGCCGTACGGTGTCTACTGTGAAATGTTCACTGATCACAAGGAACTAAAAGTCCTGTATCATCTACATGAGGGTGATGAGGTCTCAGATATTCAGGATAAAGAGTTTTCAGGACGACTCCAGTGTGACAGAGACGTCCTCAGAGAAGGACGAGTCAGACTTCATGTGTCCAGACTCAGGACTGAAGACTCAGGACTTTACTGGTGTCAGGTCTTCACTGAACATGGGAGGGGATCTGATGAATGTCACCTGAACGTCTCTGGTGAGTTAAAGGTTTAATTCAGTTTCTCAGTGAAGAAAAGTTTCCTCTTCAGATGAATCACCAACATGTTCATGTCCTTTACAGCAGCTGATGTTCAACCTGAGGCTACAGAACCACCTGATGGACCAGGACCAGAGAGACCAGGACCAGAGAGTCGGGGGAGGATCAGCCTCTATGTTTCTCTGGGACTGACAGCAGCAGCTTTAACAACAGCTCTACTGGTCAAACTCTGCTGCTCCAGTCCTTGTTTCACTAAATCCACTAAAGACTCTAAAGCTCAGGTCACTAGCGTCAAGACAAACCATCAGAGACCGGATCAGACCGGTTAGGACCAACTGGACCCTGTGACTGTCACAACCGGTCTCCAGAGCCTCGGGTTCACACAGAGACTCTGTCACAGAACTGATGATGTTGTTGATTATCTAAGTTGTGTCAGTGTGACTGGTTTGTGTTGAGATGAAGCGTTAAGAAGTCCAGTCCAGTCTGGCAGACCGGGGTCGTGGTCCCTCTCTCCAAGAAGGGGGTCCAGAGGGTTTGTCAGGGATCTATCAGGAATCACACTCTGCAGCCTCCTCAGGAAAGTCTAGAGAGGAGAATACGACCGTCGTCCAACCTCGGATCCAGGAGGAACAATGTGGTTTATAAACGTCCTGGTCACTCTGGACCAGCTCTAGACGGGAGTTTTCCAAACCAGTCCACGTGTGCTTTGTGGACTTGGAGGAGTCATCGGACCGTGTCCCTTGTGTCTTTCTGTGGGGGGGCTTCAGGAGTACGGGGTCTGAGGCCTTCTGCTAAGTTCTGTCCAGTCTCTGTTGGACCGGAGCAGGAGCTTTAGGATCCTAGACCTCCTTGATGCCTCCCTCAGGAAGCGTCCTGGCCAGGTCGGTCCCACTGGGTCGCTCGGCTGACCTGGGAACGCCTTGGGAATGGGATCCTCCTGGAAGAGCTGGACCAGGAAGTGTCCGGGGAGAGGGAAGTCGGGGCGTCCCAGCTCAGTCTGCTGCCTCCACGACCCGGCCCTGGATGAGCAGGACAAGAAGGAGGGATGGTCCAGAAGTCCAGAAGTGGACTAGAGGACAACTGCACTTTGTGTCATCAGGGTTATTGTTCAGTTATTTGAGCTTCTGCCAAGTCTGATCTTATTGTTATTACTGTTATTATAAGATAACGCTCTGACAAGTGATGTAACTGTTACAATGTGGAGGCTCACAGAGCGCCCCCTGCTGGCCGTTTGTCAGAAGTGATTATATATAACTTACTACTGAGTTCCCTAAAGTTGTATATTTATAAACAATATGAGGATCTCATTTGATTTAAACCAGATTCTTACCGACCTACCTACCTTATCACCTACCAACTACGTACCTACACTTCTTCCTACCTTATCACCTACATCACTGACCGTGAGACGTTCAGGTGCCTGCATCAGGACCGTCAGTGGTTCAGACCAAGATGTATCATCAACTCTGGAGCTGTGAGCACATGAAGGTTTGGCTGCTCGTCTCCACTGACGTCACTGGACTTGTTGTTAGTGGTTTCCTCCACCAGGTGGCGCTGATGGTTCATAGTGAAACTACAACTTGTTCTAAACTGGTCTGGAGCCGTTTCCTCATGAAGGAGGCTGCAGATGAAAATATAAACACAACAGTGAGTTCATGAGTCAGTAACAATCTGTCCAGAGAGAAACTCTGACACCAACAGCTTCATGTCAGGTTGGTGACATGAAGGAGACGTCAGGACTCTGAAACTGTCCCGGTGTTGGTTGGTTCCCCATTATGTGCAGTAGGCCTACATGTGGTGAGAAACCTCATTTATTAATTATCTCTGTGACAGTTGAAGTTCCTGTCACTATGCCTCCAATTGATCATGTGCCCTGGCTACTTGGCCAAGGGGATGTGCCTTTGGCTGACGGGCAAGCGTGCATGACTCTTACCCTGGAGGTGTGGGTTCAATCCCCGCCCAGGCTCTCTTCACCTTGTCACATCTCCACTACAACTCAACCAATTCCTGGTCAAAGTACAAAGTTTCTGTCGGTACGAGTCTGCACAGGTAGAAATGTTAAAAAAAATCACAGAAAAGTCGTTTTTCTATGAGTAATGAGATGTTGTGTTTACAGACACAGTCAGTAACGGTAAAACTCAGACACTAGTGAGAGTATCCATAAGGATGTGCCTGGCTGCTACTGCTCCTCTTATTGACTCACCTACACCACAAACATCAGCCTCACTGTGTTGATGTAGTTGATATTAGAGTTATTCAACTCTGTATCATCACTTACAGTCTGGTTAGAAATGACTGAATAGGAGTGACTGATGAAAGCAAAGGAGGTTTTTTCTGCATGAGGTACCTGAACCTCCACAGCTTCCTCTGCTTGGCACGGTCAGAGCCACAACAGAGGTGGAGCTGAGAGGTTACCTCAGTTCATCGCTCAGCAGTTGGCGTCGTATCAGAATGACTTCCAGAAAACTCAAACTAAGTATTTTGTCTTTTAAAGGATTATCACTGCACGTTTATGAAGTACCTGTGTTAATAAAGTTGTGAATGAACAGTTTTGTGTTTCTCACATGAAGACTCTGGGAGTCAGAACAAGTTGACTCTGATAAACGCAGGTTGATTTTCAGTGTTTCCATCATGACTCTGCTCAGACTTGAGTCTGAACTGAAAGAGACAAAACAACAAAACCACACTGACGTTAGAACTGCATGTGACTGCAGTTCTCAGAAGAAAGTGTCTAGGTTAAGTTTCCTGCAGCTCTTTCGCTTGCAAGTGGCGTTGAACAACACAACCACGTGCATGTGCAATAATGCAGGTGTGTAGTTATTATGTGTGAATATCCATGTATGTGTGCAATAATGTGGTCAGGGTGGAATCATGTGGCCATGCTCAGTCTGGGTAAAGTTATCATAATTGAGTGTGTGTCATTGTATATTTTTATAACTCAACAAATCATGTCCAATCCTCCTGCAATCATGTAAATCTACTTATTTTGTCATCTACCAGTCCTCTGTTTTTATGGACTTTTTATGTCAATTATTGTATTGTTTGAGACTATGGATGAAATTTAGCAGCAGTGCCAAGTTTGGTGCATTTACAGTGAGTACTCATGTACTCAGCATCCATTAATATGCACTGTCGCATCTAAATAAATTTAAAAAAATATATATATATATATTCATTATTCATAGTATAGTAGTAAGTGACTGCTGCTGAATGACAACGTCTACATTTAAACTCAAAACCACAACAATATGAACATAATGTGACATAAGAGCAGACATAGATCTTAAATCACTTTATGTCTCCAGCAGTAGACTGAGAGACAGTGCTGGACTCTTCCTCTTGATTCTTTGCTATATTGAGACATTTGAGACACTCAAATTACTTCTTGATATGAATTATTTTAATATTATTATAACATCAACATTAGGATAATGTAGTTAAGATGCAGGGTGGGTGGTCTTTGTTTGTTCCTCTGTTTGGGGGTTTTCTTTTTCATTGTGTTGTCATAGCAATATGTCGTACCAAAAAACCACAAGTATGCTGCGACTGGGGGGAAGTGGAAGGTGAAAGTGAGCAGTTAAAGAGCTCTGATCGGCTCTGGTGTAGCCTACTTTTGCTTTCTTCTTCTTACGCGCTGCAGCCGCCTTCTCTTTTCTGCTTGTGTACTGCTGCCATTTTCAGACTCTGATGAACCCTCTCCATCTTCAGCAGCTGTCCTGTGTCCCAGCAGCAGCAGCAGCAGCAGGTAAGAAGTCTGTTCCTGTAGTTTTCTCTCCAGCAGAGTTCATCTTCAGTCTGTTTGCTCTTTAATCTGTTTCCTCCTGTGAAGATCAAAGTGTTAAAACTTAACATCAGACGTCATTTGAAGAGTCTTCAGGTGTTTCCTACAGATTTAGTCTCCAGTGGCTTCATGATTGGTCCAGAGTGAACTAAGTAATAATAATAGTCAGTAGTAATAGTCTCATGTTGGGGACAGGTGATGGACTGAACAGTGAGATGATCACTTCAATGGACACAACATGATCACAGTGTGTTGGTTCGATATGACCTGTGGATGTTGTGTCACTGCTCTGATCTGATTCTACGAAATTCATTGTTGACGAAAACATCAGAGCAGTTCGAGGAAACAAAAGACGATGTGTGTGTGTGTGCGTGTGTGTGTGTAGGGGGTTGTTTACAGTGAACTTCCTGTTGAAGTTGAATGTCTTGAAGTTGTGCATAAGTGTGGAGGGCATGATTTATTATTACAGGTTATTACAGGTAACTAAATTTTGCACTGCTGCACCAGAACATGATTTACTCATAGCCTATTTTTTAAAAATGGACTGCAGCCTATTTCCTCCTGACATTTCCTTCCCCTCCTTGTATTTTTTCAAAACAGAAATCAGTGTGACACCAAAGTGTCCTTTATGTGTTCTGTCTGTGAAGCTAAAATGACTGGACTTGTAGATAAACTAGAAACAGCATTTCCTGCAGAAAATGCGTGTGGAAGCTGAAAGCCATTGCTGGATAAGTTGACGTAGACATGCAAGTAACATGTCCAAGGGAGGATTTGAACCCATGACCTTGTGAGCGATAGTCTGAGACACTAACCACATGGCTACAGAGGACCTGACTTGTACCCAGCTTTATACTGTCAAGATTCAAAGACTGTCCAATGACAGCTGAATAGTTTGAATGAAAAGTCAAGATACTATGTGACATGACAGAGACTTTGCATTTAGTTAGATGGAAAGAAAGCAAGAAAGCTTGAAACAACATGACAGAGGCTGATTTCGAACCCACAACCTCATGATCTCTAGCCATTTACTCTACCACTCCGCCACAGAGAGCATGTTTGATTTTTCAATAATGCTCAAAAAAAAAGAGAAATGAGTAGAGCTGGTCACAGGGGGCAGTGCAGGACAAGAAATTATGCATAAGAATCATTTAAGCGGTTTACATTTTTCTGCTGTGTTCAACGTTCCAGTGCAAATCAATAATAATAGTGCATTATCAAGTTTGCTCATGTGACCAGACCAAGTGATATTGGTTAAAGTTGAAAGAGTTGAGATTTTGAGGAACCACAGAAAGCAGACACTGTGGAATGTTGTCATGGATTGTAATTGTGGCACCAGTAATCATTGTGTCTCTCAACGACCACCTGAAACCAATTGAAAGTGGGAGGTGGGAGCAGAATTCAACACAACATAACAACATCACCCATCCTGGATTCGAACCAGGGATCTTTACATTGTAAAGCAGGTACATTAATCCCTAGTCTACCACCAGAGTTGGTAATGGAATGCCACAGAGAGCATACTGATGCTGATGTGACACTGATCAATGTGTAACAAACACCTGTAACCAAGCAAATGTAATCACTGTGTCTCTTAACGACCACCTGAAACCAAGGTGGTAACGGAGGGGAGCAGAATTCAACACAACATAACAACAATACGCAACGGGGATTAGAACCAGGAATCTGTGAGTTGCAAAGCAGGGACCTTAACCCCTACACTACAGACAGAGTTGATCAGACAGAGACAGGTGGTGAATTTGATGCACTACACAGAGGAGAGCAGAGCGGAGTAGGATTTCAGATGAATTGCAGAAAAAGTTTAATATTGTAAAAAGTATAAATAGTATGAAAGAGAAAAGTCATAGCATAAAAGTTTTCAAGAAGCTGCACATTTTGATATATGAATTGTTGAAACAGCACAAAGTATGAAGGAGTAGTTAGGTGCGCGGAAGACGTAAGAATAAGTATAAAGAAACAAAATGGCCGACCAGAAGAACAATAGTTCTTCTGGCTTTCAGCTTTCAGCTTCCACACTAATTACACACCATATTCAATCAGTTCACATCAGTATGATGTTTATTTGTGATCAGCTGATGTGGCGCCACTTTGTGGCAGAAACATGTTCCTGCACCAAAACTGTTGAAGAGGAAGAAGTGAGTGTAGATGTAGTAGTTGATGTGTTGTTGTCTCCTGTGACAGGGAGAAGATGATGTGCTGCTTCCTGCTGCTCCTCACACTGACCTCCTGTGTCTGTAGTGAGTTTACTCCTTCACTTTATTCTCTACAAACTGATACAAGTCCTCAGTTAGTCTGCTCCTCACTTTCCCTCTGTCTCCTCAGAACCAACATTTGTAGTGAAGGTGACACAGAGCTCCTATCAGGCAGAGGAGAACCACCACGTCACACTGGAGTGGACCTTCACCAACACTCAGGGGTCAGCAGAGCCCAACGTCGTCTACTGTGAAACCAACGCGAATGACAGAGTCTCAGTCCTCTATCATCTACGTGAGGGTGTTGAAGAGACTCATGATAACCAGTTTTCAGGACGAGTCCAGTGCGACAGAGACGTCCTCAGAGAAGGACGAGTCAGACTTCATGTGTCCAGACTCAGGACTGAAGACTCAGGACGATACGAGTGTCATGTCCTCAATGAATATGGAAGGGACTTTGACGAATGTCAACTGAACGTCACTGGTGGTGAGTTGATTCAGTAGAAGCTGTGGTGATGGAGGGTTACCAGTGTTGTACAGAAAAACTGCACATGGAAACAAACATCAGGAGCTTCAAACACAAACAGTCCACATCTGAACTTTGGACCTGAAGGGCCAACAAGTGTTTTATGTCTTTTACAGAAGCTGTTGCTGAACCAGGACCAGGATCAGGACCAGAACCAGAACCAGAACCAGAACCAGAACCAGAACCAGAACCAGAACCAGGACCAGAGAGACCAGGACCAGAGAGACCAGAACCAGAGAGACCAGAACCAGAGAGTTGGGGAATGATTCCCATCTATTTTGGAGTGGCTGGAGCAGTTTTACTGGTTCTCTCTCTGCTCTTTGGTCTCTGCTTTCACAAATTTAAGAGAGAAAACGTCGACACAGAGAACCAGTATCTCACTGAGAACCAGTAAATCACATCAAACTGGACTCTGTCTGAACCACCGTCCTCTGTCGTATCAACAGAACCTGAGTCAAAGAACCAAGAGACAGAACCAGGACTGACTCTGGATCAGATACTGGTGGAGACATGAACTGATATAAAATATATTATATATTCTTCTGGACTGAATTATACCATGTTGTTTTAGTGTTGAGTTTAAATGTACACGTTAGCATTCAGCATTAACAGTTTGTGTTAATCATTTTTCCATTTCTCGTCCTGTTTCTTTCAAAGCTACATCTGCCATCTTTGCACTTTATTATTATTATAAAAGCTAATAAGTCTTATTCACCTGCCTTTTGATGAAGCTGTTACAATGTGCAATCAACTGTCCCTATGTAAAGTTTATGATGTAAAATAAATCTTACCAAGTACCAAGACTTCAAACAGTTGATTCCTAACATGAGCTGTAGGTGTAGAGCGCCCCCTGCTGACCACCTGTCAGAACTAACACTACACAGTAGTTGGGTTTTAACAGATCTCACCTGTTTCAATCACTGTGGGTTGAGTTTGATAAAAGGACAAAAGGACGTCACACTGTGAATGAAGCTCAGTATCAAACCTTTGTATTTTCTACATCGCTGAACTGAGTCGTCTCTATCACAACTGTGTGTTGTGACATCAAATTTTAACTTATAGCATAAAGATAAAATTTGATGTTAAAAATTTGTAAAAGTTTTGTAGCTGAGACGACCACTGTTCAGTCTCTGAGCCTCTGTCTCTTTGTTGACAGTGTAACAGCTTCTCTAAACTATGGGGTTGTGTAAAGTGTGTCAGAGCTGTAACATCAGGGTTTAGTTAGGTTGTTGTGTTGATGTGTTCAAACATCATGAACACTGACCAACATCATCTCGGTTTGAGTTGTTTAAACTGTGGCTATTTGTGTGTATCAGTCAGTCGTTTGACTGTGTTTCTGTCAGACGTCAGACTGTGTTGTTCTCTCTGCTTGTGTATCTATAATCCTCTCCTCCTCACCGGTCCAGTGATATTAACAGGTAATTAAATTAATTCATCATTTCTCCATCTCTCTCTGCTTTATGTCCATGTCTGAACTGGATAAATGTAATTTAAACGTTGGCTGCTTTCTCTTCAGTTCAGTCTGTTTCTGTTGGATTTTATTTTATTTCATTTAATCTTTTAATCAACAGTTTTCTCATTTAGAGGCAGTAAACTGTTTTTTTAAAAAGTAGGAAGTACAAGTGCTGGTGTCAGAGATGAAAATAAACAAATGAGCTAAAAAGAAAAAAAATACAACAAAAGATAATGGAGACTCAAAAATAGAATTTTGCACAAAGTTTGGACTACATCGTCTGAAAGATGAGTTATTACATGTTAGGACCCACAGTGGGTTCAAATACAATTTTCTTTTCTGTACTGCTTCAAGACATGAATTAAACAAACATTACCTTGTTCGATCACAGAGGGAAGTATGTTTTGGACATAAACCATCCAGTGCTGTAGTTTTAAAGTTATTAGAATGAAAATCTGGATCTTTACACCTGAGTGGATTTGGACCAGTGGCTTGGTTCTGCTCAGTGCAAGTTTAATGAGTGACAGCTAACACTTTATTTGTTGTTCTTTGTTCACTTCCTCAATAGTTCAAGTTTAAAGCCGTGTTGTGGGGTGACAGCTGACTGAAAGTCCTGTGTGGTTTGGGTTTGTGGCTTTATGTATTTAACCTGACACCTACTGATATCGCCTCTAAACATGTCTGAAAGACACAGTACAGACTTTGAGAAAGAATACGTCACTAAACTTCCCTTTCTTTATGGTACTGATGAAAAAGAAAGAAAAAGAAAGTAACAAAGAAAAAGAAAATATTTCTATGTATTTCTGGTACAACACAGAGAAGATGAAGCAGCTGGTCCTGATGGAAGAAGTGAGTGTAGATGTAGTAGTTGATGTGTTGTTGTCTCCTGTGACAGGGAGAAGATGATGTGCTGCTTCCTGCTGCTCCTCACACTGACCTCCTGTGTCTGTGGTGAGTTTACTCCTTCACTTTATTCTCTACAAACTGATACAAGTCCTCAGTTAGTCTGCTCCTCACTTTCCCTCTGTCTCCTCAGAACCAACATTTGTAGTGAAGGTGACACAGAGCTCCTATCAGGCAGAGGAGAACCACCACGTCACACTGGAGTGGACCTTCAACAACACTCAGGGTTCAGCAGAGCCTCTCATCGTCTACTGTCGACTCTTCACTGATGAAAAACCATTAGTCCTGTATCATCTACATGAGGGTGTAGAGGTCTCAGAGTCTCAGGATAAACAGTTTTCAGGACGAGTCCAGTGTGACAGAGACGTCCTCAGAGAAGGACGAGTCAGACTTCATGTATCCAGACTCAGGACTGAAGACTCAGGACTTTACCAGTGTGAAGTCCTCACTGAGTATGGGAAGGGCTCTGATGAATGTCGACTGAACGTCACTGGTGAGTAGACTCAGTAGAGTCAGTAGAGTCAGTAGAAGCTGTGGTGATGGAGGGTTACCAGTGTTGTACAGACTCAGTAGAGTCAGTAGAGTCAGTAGAAGCTGTGGTGATGGAGGGTTACCAGTGTTGTACAGACTCAGTAGAGTCAGTAGAGTCGGTAGAAGCTGTGGTGATGGAGGGTTACCAGTGTTGTACAGACTCTGCTGCTGAACTAGACCTGATGGAGTTTGTCTGCTCAGCTCTAGATTATTTACTAAGACTGTCATTAATGAACACAACATAGAATAAACTGCACATGGAAACAAACATCAGGAGCTTCAAACACAAACAGTCACATCTGAACTTTGGACCTGAAGGACCAACAAGTGTTTGATGTCTTTTACAGAAGCTGTTGCTGGACCAGGACCAGAACCAGAACCAGGACCAGTGAGACCACGACCAGGGAGTTGGGGAAAGATTGCAGCCTATGTAATAGTGACAGTAGTAGCAGTTTCAGCTTTACTGTTTGTCAGTCTGCTCTACTGTAATCGCAACCTGATCTCACAGACTCAGTAAGTGTAAATTCAGGAGAAGAAACATCAACTCAGCTGCAGAGACTCAGAGTCTCTCGAAGCTTCAGTCCATCAGATCCAACAGGACTCTGTCTGAACCACCGTCCTCTGTCGTATCAACAGAACCTGAGTCAAAGAACCAAGAGACAGAACCAGGACTGACTCTGGATCAGATGCTGATGGAGACATGAACTGATATAAAATATATTATATATTCTTCTGTACTGAATTATACCCATGTTGTTTTAGTGTTGATTTTAAATGTAGACGTTAGCATTCAGCATCAACAGCTCATGTCAGTGTCGATCATTTTTCCCTTTCTCGTCCTGTTTCTTTCAAAGCTACATCTGCCATTTTTGCACTTTATTATTATTATGAAAGATAGCTGTATCTTATTCACCTGCCTTTTGATGAAGCTGTTACAATGTGCAATCAACTGTCTCTATGTAAAGTTTATGATGTAAAATAAATCTTACCAAGTACCAAGAGTTCAAACAGTTGATTCCTAAGATGAGCTGTAGGTGTAGAGCGCCCCCTGCTGACCACCTGTCAGAACTAACACTACACACACTGTCCTCTGTCTATTGAACCTTTGTCTCATTCTATGAACTCATGTAAACATGATGTTGTTTAAAGGAGTCAGAGTCGCTCCACTGCTTTGACATTCAACTATCAACAACCACTGATCCAAGACTGACACTGGTGATTTCCCACAATGCACAGCAGCAACAGGAGGTTTACTGACTGATGGTAACAGTGTAGTTGGGTTTTAATAGATCTCACCTGTTTAAATCACTGTGGGTTGAGTTTGATAAAAGGACAAAAGGACGTCACACTGTGAATGAAGCTCAGTATCAAACCTTTGTATTTTCTACATCACTGAACTGTAGCGGTCAGTCAGTCCAACATGCTCCTCTTTACTTTCGCTTCTTGTTTCTTTCAAACCTCAGATGTCAGTAATTGGCCATTTTTGCAATATCTATACGTCAGCAGGAGGCGCTTCCATTTTTACCAGTGCTCTAATATAGACAGTATGGTGGTGTGTCTGTGTGACCGTGACCGTGTTTAGTCAAGAAGTTGTCAGTTCCAGCAGCAGCAGGTGAGTTCATTCTTGCAGTTTGTTCAGGTCAGTCGATGACTTTACAATTGAATTAACAGGAAACAGATTTTATAGCGTTGTTTAAAAAGGGGGGGGGTGCAGACAAGTACACGTCGGTTGCGGCAACGTGCACAAATAAAGCGGAAGTACCGATCATTAACTTAATTGATGTCTAAGCCAACACGCCGCTTGGAAGCATTGACTATGAGGTTTAACCTGTGATCATAATACATAAAAGTTTATAGAGAGATTAAGAGAGAAACTTTCTTTATGTCATTTGAGCATTTCTGGTGGTGACTTATTTTCGTTTCCTGATTGATTTGTTCTCAGGAAAAGCTTTTCAGACATTCTTCTGTTTTTGTTCAGTTTTGTCTATTTATTTATTTTTAGCTATAGACAGGTCCAGAATCAGCCCTATTGAATAATGCCTTCCCCTTTTGTGTTTAACTGCAGTCACTTCATGGTCAAATAGTGTCACACATTATGTTTGTTTTAGATTGTGAACATTGATTTCCTGTTCAAACCCATTCACTACAATAATGTGTGTTGCCCACTCGCTTGTAACGGCCATGTTTTTGTTTTTAGGTGTCTTGGTCATATCAAATTATACTTATAATTTGTTTATTATAAAATGTAGATTGTAACATTCATGTAGAAAACTGTTGTTGTTGTTTTTACTATATATGTGTTACTCTGGACCTCAAACTGCTTTGTTGTATTTATTCTACAGTTCTAGCAGAGTCACACGCATCGATTCACTGATAGATGCAGCAGTCTGGTCCTGATGGAAGAAGTGAGTGTAGATGTAGTTGTTGATGTCTCCTGTGACAGGGAGAAGATGATGTGCTGCTTCCTGCTGCTCCTCACACTGACCTCCTGTGTCTGTGGTGAGTTTACTCCTTCACTTTATTCTCTACAAACTGATACAAGTCCTCAGTTAGTCTGCTCCTCACTTTCCCTCTGTCTCCTCAGAACCAACATTTGTAGTGAAGGTGACACAGAGCTCCTATCAGGCAGAGGAGAACCACCACGTCACACTGGAGTGGACCTTCACCAACACTCAGGGAGCAACAGAGCCCAACGTCGTCTACTGTCGACTCTTCACTGATGAAAAACCATTAGTCCTGTATCATCTCTATGAGGGTGTTGAGGTCTCAGAGTCTCAGGATAAAGAGTTTTCAGGACGAGTCCAGTGTGACAGAGACGTCCTCAGAGAAGGACGAGTCAGACTTCATGTGTCCAGACTCAGGACTGAAGACTCAGGATGGTACCGGTGTGAAGTTCTCACTGAACATGGGAGTGGATCTGATGTATGTCGACTGAACGTCACTGGTGAGTAGAGTCAGTAGAGTCAGTAGAAGCTGTGGTGATGGAGGGTTACCAGTGTTGTACAGACTCAGTAGAGTCAGTAGAGTCAGTAGAAGCTGTGGTGATGGAGGGTTACCAGTGTTGTACAGACTCAGTAGAGTCAGTAGAGTCGGTAGAAGCTGTGGTGATGGAGGGTTACCAGTGTTGTACAGACTCTGCTGCTGAACTAGACCTGATGGAGTTTGTCTGCTCAGCTCTAGATTATTTACTAAGACTGTCATTAATGAACACAACATAAAATAAACTGCACATGGAAACAAACATCAGGAGCTTCAAACACAAACAGTCCACATCTGAACTTTGGACCTGAAGGACCAACAAGTGTTTTATGTCTTTTACAGAAGCTGTTGATGAACCTGAACCAGGAACAGAACTAGGACCAGAGAAACCAGGACCAGAACCAGGGAGTTGGGGACTGATTGCAGCCTCTGTAGTGACACCAGTAGCAGTTTCAGTTTTACTGGTTGTCAGTCTGCGGCTGCGCTCCTGTGCTATCTGCCCTCATTTGATCAAAGATGAGAAAGAAAGCATCAACACTGCTGCAGTGATTTAGTGTCTGTCTAAGCTTCATTTTCAGTCCATCAGATCCAACAGGACTCTGTCTGAACCACCGTCCTCTGTCGTATCAACAGAACCTGAGTCAAAGAACCAAGAGACAGAACCAGGACTGACTCTGGATCAGATACTGGTGGAGACATGAACTCAATGTAACATAAAAGCTGTGTCTTCATGTACATGTTGTTCTGGTTTTGAGTTTAAATTGAGTTGTTGTTGCATCAACAACTGATATCAGTGTTGATAACAACATTCATCTGACTGTTGTTACAATGTAAAAAGATCATGTGAATATCAGTTTTTAACTTTTTAAAATTGATACCAAATATGTTGCACCTTTTATTCTCTTTTTCTACGGACCTTGAGTTTGAAACAAAGATATTTATGAAAATAAATCTTTATTTTAGTGAAGTTGTTTTGTCTCTTCTGTGTGAGAGTCCAACAATAAACTTTATTAAAACTCTTCACAGCAAGTGCAACAATAATGATTTAAAAGACGTAAACGCCACAACTTCAGCACCAGAGAAAGAGAGCAGATGGAGCTCATGTTAGAGACACCAACCAGAATAAAACCTGAACCATCCACAGCTCAGTCAGTGAGACGTGAAGCAACATCAATGACATCAGAGTCACTGACGCTGGTTAATACTCGGTCTGTGGCTTCACTTACAGTCTGTGTAGAAATGACTCAACAACACAAACAGATTTGACAGACAGATTTATTCTTTCGTGCTGGTAGTGGTGCCAAAAAGACCCACTGAAAAACACATTTACAAACTTTACTGATGGATACAAGATCAAGACAAAACTTTTTTTTTTAATTTAAGATCCCAGGCATCGAACCATCAAGCACATAGAGTACAGTACACCAGACAAAACAAAAGAACAAGGATTTCAGTTCAGCCAACCTGTGGCGGTTCCTGAGTGTCCTGGAGGTGCAGCGACCTCCTGTTGGTGGAAACCAGGGCAAGCAGAGGACCTTGTGTTTTGATTTACAGCCTCTCTAGGTATCTAATCATTAATGGTGTCAAGGTGCCGACTGCAGCAACCTAGGTGGCATAAAGATAGTACATAATTATAGTCCAGAAGGAAACTAAATAATCCAAACAAAGGAGATAAAAGACAAAGGACGAGGTGATGGAGATGTGCACAGCTGGAGCTTATTGTACAAGGCTGAATAGTCCCCTCCCTTTGATACCTTGTTCCCTCAGCACCACTAGATGGCAGTCAGAGGTCATTTACCGGCATCTGGCAGGCACTGAGTGAAGGACTGAAAAGGACTATTTCAGGTGTTTGGTGCCTGAGTTTCAGCACAGGGAGTCTATGTTCCGTGTTTGCAAATGTGACAAAGGTGAACAGAACTGGTTTATCAAAACTCAACCACAAGCTCTGTTGTTGATGTTCCAGATGAAAAGCTTACAGGTATGGGGGTGGGGGCGTGGTCTTGATGGAGGCGTGGTCTCTGTGCACAGGAGAACAATCTTGCACTCTCTTATTACACTGTAAGACGCAATTAGTAAACCTTAATAGAAAAAAGCAAGGAAACTCGTTCCAGCTATTAAGGTTTACTATTGTATTTACTGAGTAAGGTTTACTCGATCATTTACTTAGTAATGTTTACTTGATCCTTTTCTTAGTAAGGTTTACTCGATCATTTAGTTAGTAAGGTTTACTCAATCCTTTAGTAAAGTTTACTACATTTATTTAGTAAATCTTACTAAATAATTTACTTAAGCTCTAATTAATGATTACAAGCTTAGAACTCAGAACAATGTACTTTTTTTTTTACGGTGACTGTTTTCTTATGTGTGTTTTTCTTCTGTTATGATGACTGGGTGTGGCTGTGTTTTACTGTGGGATTGCCTATGCCTGTCTGCACAACAAATTTACCATTTGGTATTAATAAAGAAACCTTGACCTTGACCTTGACCTTTTTACATTACTATGTTAAAACGTATACAGGGGTTATAAGAAAGTGCAGGACAGTGTCTTATATCATTTTTTTCAGCACAACTTATGCAATCTGATGATATAATTATTTTTTCATTTTCACCAATTATTTAAACACACCTAAGGAAAAAGTACTCAAAATTTTTTAAATCAATTTGATTTTTTTTTTTTTAACATTCTATCACATACACAAAAACAGAGATCAAACATTTTTGAAAGCTTGAAATTGTAAAAACAATAATACTGACAATAAAAACTTGAATACAAATATATAATATATTTTAAACCAACTGTATACACAAACCTGAGACAGAAAATCTAAAATATTTGAAATCTGAATGACTTTTTTTTTCATTTAAAGTGCTCTCACAAACATAAACACAGAGATCAAACATTCTTGATCAATACTTATTCTGACAACAGGAAACATGGAACTGTATTACAAACAATATCAAGACACAACTTCATGCCAGCCTATGCATGCCACTCAGCAAAACAGTTCCTGTCTGGCAATAGAGAGAGGTGAGTGTCACAAGACTGGCGCTTCCAGGGAGTGGTGTTGCACATCACTTTTTGTGCACCCGACTAGCACTGTGTCCCACTATGGCCCTTCTGGAGCTGTTGAACTTGGCAGCACATGCAGCTGGAGCATGGCTGCTTTATCTTTTTACAGGAATACCTGTCTTTTTCAACTCCACGTTGTTGTTTCACCAGTTCAATGATGTCCTTGTGGGCCAGTCTCCATTGGTTCCTGGTGGCTGCCTGCAAGCTCCAAATCCATCATGCCTTGCCCTTGGTCCCAGTTGCAGCACTGCAGTTACATAAACATAATTTTATGAATTAGTATTACTGTACAACATGCAATCAAGAACATGAAGAACTTTATACACCCATATTCTGTTGTCAACTGTGAAAAATATCACCATCATTTCACCACAGAACAGTATTCAAGAATATGATGAATTTAGGCTCCAAATCATGTTTTAGTTTGCAATTTACTGCAAAGATAGACATTACAAGCACACACACACACCACGGACGTGTGTTGTCAGTGCTGGACTCTATGCTGGACACAGAAAGAGTGGGCGAGTTGTCTAACCCTAACCCTAAAATACTAAATAAAAAAAAAAGTAAATACTCGCTCTGGCTAAGTAACAATAAATACAAATAAGAGTAAATGATACTATAACCACAGTGCAATCAGTTACTCGCTCTGGCTAAGTAGCCCTAAATACAAATAAAAGTAAATTATACTAATCACAATGCAATTAAAGGTTACTCGCTCTGGGAAAGTAACCTTAAATACAAATAAAAGTAAATTATACTAATCACAATGCAATTAAAGGTTACTCGCTCTGGGAAAGTAACCTTAAATACAAATAAAAGTAAATTATACTAATCACAATGCAATTAAAGGTTACTCGCTCAGGGAAAGTAACCTTAAATAAATATAAAAGTAAATTATACTAATCACAATGCAATTAAAGGTTACTCGCTCAGGGAAAGTAACCTTAAATAAATATAAAAGTAAATTATACTAATCACAATGCAATTAAAGGTTAGTCGCTCTAGGCAAGTAACCGTGAATACGAATAAATAGGTAAATCATACTAATCACAGTGTAATTAAATGTTACTCGCTCTGGACAAGTAAAAAAATATATCTTTACTCAAAACAATAAGTAAATTGTGTTTTTCAGTAAAGGTTACTTGATTAAACCTATTATTATAAGAAATTAGTAAAGGTTACTCATTTTTTCTAAGTCTTGGTTACTATTATGTTTTATTGAAAAATCAAACATTCATCAGAGTCACAACCTCTCCCTGCAACACCTCTGACTTGTAGTTCAGTGGTGAAGTTAAATGACTGTGAATGCAAAGGTTCCTGGTTTGAATCCAGGTTGGGTGATGTTGTTATGTTGTTGAATTCTGCTCCCCTCCGCCACCTTCAATTGGTTTCAGGTGTGTTCATTAAGAGACTCTGCCTTCAATTGGTTACAGGTGTTTGTTATCACATTGATTACTCCAACCACAGTTTGCCAAATATTATCACATTAGAATAGATGACAACAGGATTAGTATCAGTGTGCTCTCTGTGGCGGAGTGGTAGAGTAAATTGTTGGAGTTCATGAGGTCAAGGACAACTGCACTTTATTATGATTACATTAGATGAATATTTTGTTTTTATTTGATGTGAAAAATCTGAACTTGTACTAAAACCTCATTAGAGATGTCCACACTGTCCAGTCGCTGTTTATAATGTGAATGTGCTGTAAATAAAAGTCTGTTTCTACCAGAGTGAAGTTGTTGTGACTCTTGTGTGTGTCAGAGTCTTGATGTCAGAGACTCACAAGTTTCCATGATGGTGCAGCTGTGGAGATTTACATCCACAATAAAATGAAAACAAACAACAACCAGACAAAGCTTTGTGCTGCCTTCAGGTGCTCGGTTCAGACTGTGAGACATTCAGGTTTCTGCATCAGGACTGTTACGTAAGACCAGTATCTGGTGTCATGTGATGTGTTGATATGTCCACACATCATGAAGGAGAAGCAAACAGAGTCTGTGGTCTTTGTTGTTTAAGTATAATTTCAGTTCAGTCACAGTCCCCCTTTTACAGGCAACACAGAGAGAAAGAAGGGACATCACAGTGCACACTTCCTCTTCTTGTGGCGTTTCACAAGTTTTGCTTCTTTCTCACACCAGTGGGGGCAGATTGTCCAACTGTGTGGTTCAGTTTGGTGCAGAGTTCATGCATCACCCGGGGGGTTTTTCACCCATCTGAGTTTCTTGTAGCATTGAGGTCTGTTTTCTAAAGAAGATGCTGCAGTCTTTGACACCACCAGGTAAACTTTGTAGCTGTGTGTGTTGTGTTGTGTTGTGTTGTGTTGTGTTGTGTTGTGTTGTGTTGCGATAGTTTAATACATTATTTTGTCAGTTGTGTTACAGACAAATGTTTGACAGCTTTTTTTTCTTTTTTCTTTCATGTTGGTAGACATCATGTTTCTGCTGTCATGTAAATGTTTTGTAGGCTGTTATATTTTGCTTCATTTACACCACATGTTGATTTATTTAACAGAGTTATAGCTAATAAAAACAAAATAAAATGTGATGAAAGCTAAAAGTTATATTCAATTACAATCATAAAATACAAATTTCTAAAAACGTCTTAGTGTGACTGTACAATGGAAAATGACATTAACACAGTCCTGTGCTTTCTCTTCACCAGTGTGGTTTAGATAAGCCCGTTACATTTATTGTTCTTCTCTATTAAGTTTCTTCTGACTTGGATAAACATCTTGTTGTCCAATCTGACAGACACCGTCCATCTTAATAAACACTATTTATTTGTGGTTTTAAAATGTCATTTTTGCTGGAAAGCTGTGGCTGCATTGAGTTGGTGACATGTGGGAGTTCATGACAGACGGAAATCAATCATAGATCAAAGCTGCCCACTGCTGCCTGCACTCAGACTCATCTGTATCTCTTACCTGGTGCTCGGGACTGAAGGTAAAGTCCAGATACAAAGCTTATGTTGTTGTTGTAAGTCTGTTTAGTGTTTTGTTTTGTTTGGTTGTGAGTTTTAATAGAGACACAGTCTGATGTCAGAATCTAAATAAAACTGAAGAGAAGAAGAAGATAAAGTCACCTTTTCTCTCTGTGAAATAATCATGGGAGAGGGAAGTTTCACACAAACAATGGTTTTACAGACAGAGGAACTAGATGGACTGTCCTGTCTGATCCGTTTCTCGAGAAAAGTTTAAATCTAAGAGAATCAGAATGTGAGAAATCTGAAATTTGTTGCATTAAACTCTTTGTGTTATTAATAATATTGTACCAGATGTATCACATTGATCCACTGAGCTTCAGTCTGTCATTTTCCAGTTTTTATCATTCTAGTGGCGCCACCTTGTGTCATAGATAGATAGATTTACTTTATTAATCCCGCAGGAAATTCAAGTGTGGTCAACTGCTCACAAGAATCAGTCACACACACATACGATAAAAACAGATTATAAATAAATATCTCAAAATAAATAAAACCTAATGACAGGAGGAAGAATCATAAATATATCACAGCACCAAAACTGTTGAAGAGGAAGAAGTGAGTGTAGATGTAGTAGTTGATGTGTTGTTGTCTCCTGTGACAGGGAGAAGATGATGTGCTGCTTCCTGCTGCTCCTCACACTGACCTCCTGTGTCTGTGGTGAGTTTACTCCTTCACTTTATTCTCTACAAACTGATACAAGTCCTCAGTTAGTCTGCTCCTCACTTTCCCTCTGTCTCCTCAGAACCAACATTTGTAGTGAAGGTGACACAGAGCTCCTATCAGGCAGAGGAGAACCACCACGTCACACTGGAGTGGACCTTCACCAACACTCAGGGGTCAACAGACTCACTCATCGTCTACTGTGAAGTGACCACTGATCACAAGGAACTAAAAGTCCTGTATCATCTACTTGAGGGTGTTGAGGACTCAGAGTCTCAGGATAAACAGTTTTCAGGACGAGTCCAGTGTGACAGAGACGTCCTCAGAGAAGGACGAGTCAGACTTAACGTGTCCAGACTCAGGACTGAAGACTCAGGATTTTACTGGTGTCAGGTCATCACTGAATATGGGAGGGGATCTGATGAATGTCGACTGAACGTCACTGGTGAGTTGAGTCAGTAGAAGCTGTGGTGATGGAGGGTTATCAGTGTTACAGGAACGTGACGCCACGTGCAAAGGGTCAATATTATTTACCAAGACTGTCATTAATGAACACAACATAGAATAAACTGCACATGGAAACAAACATCAGGAGCTTCAAACACAAACAGTCCACGTCTGAACTTTGGACCTGAAGGACCAACAAATGTTTTATATCTTTTACAGAAGCTGTTGCTGAACCAGAACCAGGACCAGGACCAGGACCAGAACTAGGACCAGAGAGTTGGAGAGGGATTTTTGTCAATGTTGGAGTGGTTGGAGCAGTTTCACTGGTTCTCTGTCTGCTCTTTGGTCTCTGGTTAGGCAAATTTAAGAGAGAAAACACCAACCCAGCTGCAGAGACTCAGAGTCTCTCTAAACTTCAGCTTCAGTCCATCAGATCCAACAGGACTCTGTCTGAACCACCGTCCTCTGTCGTATCAACAGAACCTGAGTCAAAGAACCAAGAGACAGAACCAGGACTGACTCTGGATCAGATACTGATGGAGACATGAACTGATATAAAATATATTATATAATCTTCTGGACTGAATTATACCCATGTTGTTTTAGTGTTGAGTTTAAATGTAGACGTGAACATTCAGCATCAACAGTTTGTTTCGATCATTTTTCCATTTCTCGTCCTGTTTATTTCAAAGCTACATCTGCCATCTTTGCACTTTATTATTATTATAAAAGATACCTGTATCTTATTCAACTGCATTTTGATGAAGCTGTTACAATGTGCAACCAACTGTCTCTATGTAAAGTTTATGATGTACAATAAATCTTACCAAGTACAAAGACTTCAAACAGTTGATTCCTAACATGAGCTGTAGGTGTAGAGCGCCCCCTGCTGACCACCTGTCAGAACTAACACTACACACACTGTCCTCTGTCTATTGAACCTTTGTCTCATTCTATGAACTCATGTAAACATGATGTTGTTTAAAGGAGTCAGAGTCGCTCCACTGCTTTGACATTCAACTATCAACAACCACTGATCCAAGACTGACACTGGTGATTTCCCACAATGCACAGCAGCAACAGGAGGTTTACTGACTGATGGTAACAGTGTAGTTGGGTTTTAATATAAATCACTGTGGGTTGAGTTTGATAAAAGGACAAAAGGACGTCACACTGTGAATGAAGCTCAGTATCAAACCTTTGTATTTTCTACATCACTGAACTGTAGCGGTCAGTCAGTCCAACATGCTCCTCTTTACTTTCGCTTCTTGTTTCTTTCAAACTTCAGATGTCAGTTATTGGCCGTTTTTGCAATACCGATATTCCGCCAGCAGGAGGCGCTTCCATTTTTACCAATGCGTGCCGTTACTCTCTTATTCCAGTGCTCT
The DNA here is from genome assembly GCA_030347415.2 of Decapterus maruadsi. Classification (NCBI taxonomy): domain Eukaryota; kingdom Metazoa; phylum Chordata; class Actinopteri; order Carangiformes; family Carangidae; genus Decapterus; species Decapterus maruadsi. Next base: position 4,175,286 of record CM064898.1, read on the forward strand.
AATATAGACAGTATGGTGGTGTGTCTGTGTGACCGTGACCGTGTTTAGTCAAGAAGTTGTCAGTTCCAGCAGCAGCAGGTGAGTTCATTCTTGCAGTTTGTTCAGGTCAGTCGATGACTTTACAATTGAATCAACAGGAAAAAAAGATTCCAGCGTGTGCAGACAAGTGCATGCCATATGCGGCCATATATGGTTGCAGCAACGTGCACAAATAAAGCGGAAGTACCGATCATTAACTTAATTGATGTCTAAGCCAACACGCCGCTTGGAAGCATTGACTATGAGGTTTAACCTGTGATCATAATACATAAAAGTTTATAGAGAGATTAAGAGAGAAAGTTTATTTATGTCATTTGAACATTTCTGATGGTGACTCACTTTCTTTTCCTGATTGATTTGTTCTCAGGACAAGCTTTTCAGGCAGTCTTCTGTTTTTCTTATGTTTTGTTTATTTATTTATTTGAGCTAGAAACAGGTCCAGAATCAGCCCTATTGAATAATGCCTTCCCCTTTTGTGTTTAACTGCAGACACTTCGTGGTCAAATAGTGTCACACATTATGTTTGTTTTAGATTGTGAACATTGATTTCCTGTTCAAACCCATTCACTACAATAATGTGTGTTGCCCACTCGCTTGTAACGGCCATGTTTTTATTTTTAGGTGTCTTGGTCATATCAAATTATACTTATAATTTGTTTATTATAAAATGTAGATTGTAACATTCATGTAGAAAACTGTTGTTGTTGTTTTTACTAGTGAATGTGTTGGACCTCAAACTGCTTTGTTGTATTTATTCTACAGTTTGTATTGTTCTAGCAGAGTCACACACATCGATCCACTGATCTCACATCTGTCTGATGTTCTGAAAGATGAAGCAGTCTGGTCCTGATGGAAGAAGTGAGTGTAGATGTTGTGGAGAAGATGATGTGCTGCTTCCTGCTGCTCCTCACACTGACCTCCTATGTCTGTGGTGAGTTTACTCCTTCACTTTATTCTCTACAAACTGATACAAGTCCTCAGTTAGTCTGCTCCTCACTTTCCCTCTGTCTCCTCAGAACCAACATTTGTAGTGAAGGTGACACAGAGCTCCTATCAGGCAGAGGAGAACCACCACGTCACACTGGAGTGGACCTTCAACAACACTCAGGGGGCAACAGAGCCTCTCAGCGTTGTCTTCTGTAAAATGTTCACTGATGAAAAACGATTAGTCCTGTATCATCTTCAAGAGGGCATTGAGATCTCCGACTCTCAGGATAAACCGTTTTCAGGACGAGTCCAGTGTGACAGAGACGTCCTCAGAGAAGGACGAGTCAGACTTCATGTGTCCAGACTCAGGACTGAAGACTCAGGATGGTACCAGTGTCGGGTCGTCACTGAATATGGGAGGGGATCTGATGAATGTCACCTGAACGTCTCTGGTGAGTTGATTCAGTAGAAGCTGTGGTGATGGAGGGTTACCAGTGTTGTACAGACTCAGTAGAGTCAGTAGAGTCAGTAGAAGCTGTGGTGATGGAGGGTTACCAGTGTTGTACAGACTCTGCTGCTGAACTAGACCTGATGGAGTTTGTCTGCTCAGCTCTAGATTATTTACTAAGACTGCCATTAATGAACACAACATAGAATAAACTGCACATGGAAACAAACATCAGGAGCTTCAAACACAAACAGTCCACATCTGAACTTTGGACCTGAAGGACCAACAAGTGTTTTATGTCTTTTACAGAAGCTGTTGCTGAACCAGGACCAGAACCAGAACCAGAACCAGAACCAGAACCAGAGAGACCAGGACCAGGACGGGGAAGGATGGGTCTCTACCTTGGACTGGTTATAGTAGCAGTTTCCCTGGTCTTCATTCTGTACTCTGCTCTCCGCCTTCATTTTATCCAAGATGAGGAAGAAATAGTCGACACAGCTACAGAGACTTTAAGTCTCTCTGAGAATCAGTCCAAAGATCTAATTGGAGTCCGTCTGAACCAGCATCCTCTACTGAGACCAGAACCAGAGGGTCCAGGAAGCATCGGCCACATTGTTGGAGTGGCAGCAGTTTCACTGTTTATCTCTCTGCCGGGGTCGGACTGGCCATCGGCTGTACCCGGACTTTTCCCAGCGGGTCAGTCACTAATGGGCCAATAGATGGACGGTTTTTATTTTATTTTTATTTATTTAACTTTTTTTTGTTGTTGTTGCCATTCCTTGGTAACTATTGTAACTCTCATGCACCGGCTCGGTCCACAGTGCTCGGCTGCAGACACAGCAGAGAGGTGACGACTGGTCCAGTGGCTCGTCTACCTGCCCCAATGGCCCTATGAGAGGCTACAGAGGAGCTTCAACACAAACACTATCATCAGATGCATCATCAACTCTGGAGCTGTGAGCACATGAAGGTTTGGCTGCTCTTCTCCACTGAACTCACTGGACTTGTAGTTAGTGGTTTCCTCCACCAGGTGGCACAACAAGCTGCTGTTTCCTCATGAAGGAGGCTGCAGATAAAAATACCAACACAACAGAGTTCATGGCTGTGTTCGAAACCACATACTACATACTACATACTTCCATACTGCATACTTCCATACTCCATACTACATACTAATCGATCATACAGTTTGCAGAGCGTTCACACTGCCGCGTAGGCTACTATGATAACCCACAATGCATTTCGCTCCTGCCCGAGCCGAAATTTCAATCAGACGCCCTGAAGCTGATTTCATTAAAGCTCTAAACTCTGTAAATATTGAGAGTGAGCATAGATATATACACGTGTATATCTTATATATATATATAACTTTAGCAACATTTGAAACATTTTCAGGCGAGAAAGTGGTTGTTTAGTGTTTCATCCTGTCCTGTTTGTCTTCAATCATCAACTACAGGATGTACGGTTAAAGCATAAACTTGCTTACTTGTTTTATTATCAACTGACGATCATAACTGACAGATAGAATGTTCACAGATCAGCTGTTACCGGTGATACTGTAACCTGGCAACCATAGTGTTCCATTTACAATGTTGCCTGGGAAGGCGCTACTTATAACAACAACAACAATCCTATTGTTACATACATACAACCGTGTTGAAAATCTGACAAAATACCCGCTGTTTACAAATTTGTTCCGACGAAGTCGGCGTTCTCTGGCGCTAGTAAAACTAGCCGTAGTGAGCAACGTGCTTCCGGTTAGTATTACAAAATAAAATACCCGTTGCCTTTTATCATAAGGGTGCTTTTACTTTGTAAACAGGAAATGAACCTACCCTCGCTGTAGCTAGCTTGGAACTGCCGTTTAGACTGCTCTCTCGTCCCGTTAACGGCATTTAATCATTCAATATGCCTCACCGGAGAGTGCCAGCTCTGACATGGCCCGGCTCATTTTAAAGTATTGATTTATTGGTGTAAATGGTGTTTTCTGTGCGTAGACTGAACCCAAGGCAGCACTGCTACTGTCCAACCATGGTTTTTTATTCAAACAAACTTCTGCTACTGCCACAGTTGTTAGATTTCATCAAAGAGACTAACATTTATTCCCTAAAAGCAGTTTAACCAGCCGGTGGTAAACCTCTAAAAGCCATCGGGTAAGTTAATTAGAGGTCGTTTTCTCCCCGGGGTGACGATTGCAGGCTGGCCGGCGAAGCACGTCAGGAGCCGGGCTGCTGCCTCTGTGATGCCGCGGTCACTGCTCGGACCTGGAGCTTCGCTTCGAGGTTAACTTCTAAACAGCCGTCGTTTGGATAAAATAACCGCCAATTGGGATCTGAATAGTTACTTTCTCGCATGCAAAAATATGAAAAACTAATAAAGTCACGTAGCTAATAATGGCTTCAGCAGGAAAACATCTGTTGTCCTGTTTTGTTTATTTTTTTTCCTGTTCTTTTTTTTTTTTTCTCCTGTTCGCCGAAGACGGTCCGTGACGTCACGTTACGTTGCATCTTGGGTAGTTTGAGTATGAGTAGTGAGCTCATGATGTATACTCAACATTTCTGGCGAATCAAGTATGCAAGTACGCCTACTGCAAAAATCGCATACTGCGCAGTGTAAACATAGTTACACTCAAATCGTTAGTATGAGTAGTACAAGTAGCTAGGTTATGCGGTTTCAAACACAGCTCATGAGTCAGAAACACAACATCATGGTTGTTATGGTCACAGTTTTACCGCATTGTGTGTTGTTACTCAAAGTGAACGAGTGTGACTCAGTCTGTTCATGATTTGTGATCACTGCTTAATCCACAGTAGGGTTGCCACCCGTCCCTTAAAATACGGAATCGTTCCGTATTTTGACGTAAAATAGTGCGTCCCGTTTTGAATCAATACGGGACGGGCTTTGTCCCGTATTTCCGAGTTGTCATGAGTGCAGCATCACTCCACGCGTGTTCTGTAAAGATCCGGCATTTGTCAGAACTACAACAAAGCAGAGGTCATAGTTTGATGTTCAGCTGAGAAAATCAGCTGTTGATCCGCCTCGCGTCAGGAGGTAACAATCCAAGTCGATACAGCGTCGCCGTGTTAACTCGGACCGGGGCTTCGGGTTTTGACATGAACACAAAGCTGGCTCGAGCGTCGTCCCCAGTACAGGTATGATCACTGCTAGTCTGACCGCCTCATTCCCGTGATAAAAGAATCATAGAACTACAGGTAGTGCTGCGGATTTCTCACCCCCCACCTGTTTGATTCAGAGGATGATGAATGAACGGGCAATATGCGGGGAAAAAATCTCCACTTGAAGCGGCAACGTTATTAGGCTTTTATTTTATTAGGCTGCATAAACAAAAGCAAACTGTCTAAGTGGCTGCTTAGTTTAGTCGTTTGACCAGCTGTTGCTGGTAGTCTATTTGCAGCTGGTCTTGAACTAGTTTGAACATTCTGATCATTTTGTGCAGATGCATTTTTTTATTTGCATGTGTTTCAAACCATGGTAAATCACTGTTAATAATAGGCTTTATGCACAGCTCCACCAATTCCTAAACTTAAACCAGATCCTGTAGTTATTTATTAATATTGGGCTATTGGACAAACTGATTAGTGTGTCTGACCATGTTGTGACTACTGAGGTCAGAGTCAGACACACCTGGATTAATCAGTTAGTCCAATAATGTATAGGAAGGAGCTTGTTTAAATGTTCAGGAAGTAGGAGCTCTGCATAAAGCATGTTAGACTGTTGAGGAATCATTACGTGTGACATGTGACAACCTCTTCACATAGGCTAGGCATTAATATTTATGACTATTATAATTAAGTGGGATATTGCAACTTTATGTTTTGGATCAAACAAGTGGTCCATCTTGGCCTATGCTGACCTCAATAAGGTGCACTGTACACGCCCTCATTCCAGTTTAAAATATTTTCCAAGGTGAATTTTTTTTTAAATTGTGTTAATACAAGAATTTGACCGTGTACAAATTACAGAGGCCTACATGAAAGGTGCCGCCTTTTGCCCCCCCCCCTGCCGCAACTTGGGTGAGTGTCCCTTATTTTCAAAACTCAAAGGTGGCAACCCTAATCCACAGCTCTGTCATAACCTGGTGTTTCATCTACAGCTTCATGTCCAGAGTGAAAAGCAGAGAAACTGATGAGAACAGCAGGAAATAAAGTCAGAAAAAAAAGAAAAGAAAAGTGTCTCAGATGTTTTAAAATGTAAAAACAGTTTAAATCCACAGAGTCAGAACAGGTTGACTCAGTGTGTTTCCATCTGGACTCTGGTCAGACTTCACTCTGAGACTCTTCAGACTCTGAACCACACAACACACACAGACACACAACAACAACAACAACAACAACAAAATCTGGAAAAATCTGACATCATCAAGCTGTCAACACCGAGCAGAGATGCTCAGCTGACTCCCCATGGCTGCATTCAGAGCTAACTGCTCCATCTCTTCCCTTGCTGCTGCTTCCACCCCAGCTCCTCCCATCATCTGTTATGAACCTTATCATTGTATCATGTTTGTTGCTCTGCTCCGTCTGGGTTTTCTTTGCTGCTGCGTTCTCTCTGCTAATGCTGTTCATGATGCTTGCTTGAGGGTATTGCACAAAAGTGGAATATAGAAATCCAGGATAACTGAGCAAGCGGGGCTTGATCTAGCCTGGTCGGCGCATCTTGGCTTAATTGGTTGCACGAATGCCGAGCCAGGCTGAGGAGCAGCGGCTTGGTCAAGCCAGGTGGAACTTATTCTCTCGTCAGTAGACCACAGAAATTGATCAACTCCATGCTGCAGTCAGGTGACACGCCTCTTTAAAAAAAAAAGCAGCGCTGCTGTCGTAAAGCTCAGAGAGCAGACTGATACTGAAAACTACTATCACAACTCAAGTTCCTTTCACTAATGAACAGTTGTGCACTTTGCTTTAATGATGAGCAGTGGAAGCTGATTCATTGCATGATTTCCTTATAATCTGAAGTACCGACATAACAAGTAATATAAGTTCATACAGCAACAGGTTCAAATGAATTAAATATAAAAACATTTTGCAGTCTGGTGCTTCAATAAATTGTAGCCTATAAACTATAATCTGGAAGCTGCTGCTCACACTCACCCAATTGTATTCTTATTTTCTTACCTCAACTAATATTTAGGCCAATATATTTTTAGCATATTTTATTAAAAAAAATAAATCTATATGCTATTTTTACTCCATTGCTTTTTATGAGAGGCCAGTGATGTATAGCTAGTGGTCATAGTAAATATCACAGATGGACACAGATTGTAAATGTGTTTTCTTTGTTTAGAAATCAGGCCCATGTTCATAAGAACATGGAATAACTGTATGAAACCCATTGATTTCTGGTCAGAGTAGCTGCTGACTTCGCAGATAAAGACTAAGCCTGGCTGTTAGCCTGGTCTGGAGCAGGCTAGCTGCAGAGAATAAATCACCATAGTAACTTGACCGGGATAGATGTAGCCTGCTTTTGAACAACCAACTAGAGGCTAAATTCAGCCAGGATAACCAACATATCCCGGCTTAATCCCTTATCTAGGTTTTGTGCAATACCCCTGGGGTCCCAGAACAGTATCATAAAACTTGTGCAAGTAAATTAAGATTATTTTGACAAAGTGGTCCTCCTGGCTGACCCAGGACCAGGTTCACACCCATTTCTGTTGTCAGCTCAGACCTGTGTTGATGCAGAACTTCAAACAACTTTATTGCCAGGTATAGTTTTACACATACTAGGAATTTGTTGTGGTGGTGCAGTGGTGGGAGGATGGAGCTCTCTCTGCTTCCTCTGCTTCAATGTGTCTCAGACACATTTGAATGTGTCTCAATGTGTCTCAGACACATTTGAAGCAGCACATGATGTGACTCTCTGAGAAGAAGGCATGAGTCATGTGAAGTTTGTGGTACAGGTTTGTGGGTGATTCACGCTGATGCCAATAACTATGTGTGTTATTGTAGTTGTGATTAGTCATTCCTGAAACAGTCTGTTTTTAAATAGCTGAACAGGGTGATGAAAGGGTGTTTTTTTCTGTTATCACATAATCTACATTCAGCTCAACAGCATTTTCTGTTTGTTTCACACTTGCGAGGTGATCACTTTGATCACTGACTGGTCCGTAGTCTTTTAGATACTGAACCTTTTTGAACATGAGTCGGGTTTTCCCCCACAGCAGTGTCTACTGAGGTGGTGGTGACTGAATTTCAGCTTCCTCAATGATTTGGAGGAATTTATTTTGGAATAAATCAACAGTATCTATAACTTCACTGATCTACAGTCAAGACTTTGTCGTAGAATACAGACCATAAAGAAACTGAACAGAAACAATCAACTGTACTAAACTTCACTGTCTTTATGTCACTGATCATTACACCTCTGTTAGGACATGAAGTTGTTGTGAATGAACAGTTTTAAGTCTTGGTAACTTTAGTGTTTCTGACATTAAGACTCTGACTGATCTCTGGTTCTTGTCAGTGAGAGTTGTCTGCTGTCTGTGGAGGAAAGGCCTCGTCCACTCACAGCGGCAGCTCTCCTCACTCCTGCAAACGAATTGCCCCATTGGGGACAATAAATAAAGAAAGTTGAAGTTGAGTGTGAAGAGGACGAGCGACAGACGACGACAAGGAGGGAGGTTGAAACTGCTAGAAACTGAAACTATTGTGTCAGAGCAATAAGTTCCTCGGTTTGTGTTGTAGGGGAGGGGCAATAAATTGTTCAGTTTGTGGAGGTAGAGGCAGAGTAAATATAAAATGATCAGTCAGTGTTCCTCAGTGTGTCTGCTGACAGCTACCACATGCAGGTCTGTTCCTGTAGTTTTCTCTCCAGAGTTCATCTTCAGTCTGTTTGCTCTTTACAATCTGTTTCCTCCTGTGAAGATCAAAGTGTTGAAGCTTCAGATCAGACGTCTCTTGAAGAGTCTCCAGGTACAGATTTAGTCTCCAGTGGCTTCATGATTGGTCCAGACCAGTGAAGTGAGTCTCATGTTGGGGACAGGTGATGGACTGAACAGTGTGTTTCTCCTCTCAGTGAACTGCTTCTCTCTTCCTGCAGATCAGACTCTGCTGTTTGGACCTGATGGAGATCCTCACCAGGTAAAGTCTAAATACATTGTCATGTTGTTGTTGTGTTGATCTGCATTTAGTTGGAGTCACACACATCGATCCACTGATCTCACATCTGTCTGATGGTTCTGTCGGTGTAAAGATGCAGCAGCTGGTCCTGATGGAAGAAGTGAGTGTAGATGTAGTAGTTGATGTGTAGTTGTCTCCTGTGACAGGGAGAAGATGATGTGCTGCTTCCTGCTGCTCCTCACACTGACCTCCTGTGTCTGTGGTGAGTTTACTCCTTCACTTTATTCTCTACAAACTGATACAAGTCCTCAGTTAGTCTGCTCCTCACTTTCCCTCTGTCTCCTCAGAACCAACATTTGTAGTGAAGGTGACACAGAGCTCCTATCAGGCAGAGGAGAACCACCACGTCACACTGGAGTGGACCTTCAACAACACTCAGGGGTCAACAGACTCACTCATCGTCTACTGTCGACTCTTCAGAAAGAACCAGAACCAAAAGGTTGTGTATCATCTACATACGGGTGTTGAAGAGCCTCAGGATGAAGAGTTTTCAGGACGAGTCCAGTGTGACAGAGACGTCCTGAGAGAAGGACAAGTCAGACTTCATGTGTCCAGACTCAGGACTGAGGACTCAGGACGATACGACTGTTGGGTCCTGACTGGAAATGAGAGAGCTTCAGACTCCTGTCACCTGGACGTCACTGGTGAGTTGATGTAGACGTCAGTAGAGTCTTAGCTCTGTCTGGTTCTCTACACAGTGTTTGATGTCTTTTACAGAAGCTGTTGGTGAACCAGGACCAGAGAGACCAGGACCAGAACCAGAGAGACCAGAACCAGAACCAGAACCAGAACCAGGACCAGAGACACCAGAACCAAGACCAGGACGAGAGAGACCAGGACCAGAGAGTTGGGGACAGATTGCAGCCTCTGTAGTTGTAACAATAGTAATAGTTTCAGTTTTTCTGGTTGTCAGTCTGCTCTACTTTAAGCTCCGACTCCGTATGTGTAAATTCAGGAGAGAAAGCATCACCACAGCTGCAGAGACTCAGAGTCTCTCTAAGCTTCAGTCCATCAGGTCAAAGTCAAAGAACCAAGAGACAGAACCAGGACTGACTCTGGATCAGATACTGATGGAGACATGAACTCATATTTAACATAAAAGCTGTATCTTCATGTACATGTTGTTCTGGTTTTAGTTGTTGTTGCATCAACAGCTGATATCAGTGTCAATAACAACATTCATTTTATTGTTGTTATTGTGTAAAAAGATCATGTAAATATCTGGTAAAGTCTCTTTTTTTAACTTTATAGAAATTTTCTATTCTTGATACCAAATATGTTGCACCTTTTATTCTATTTTTCTACGAACTTTGAATTTGAAATAAAGATAGACCACTTCCACATAGTTCAAAGCTGTGTGTTACAGCAAACTGGAAGTATGTGGTTTGGGTTTGTTGCTTCACACCACATATTTAACCTGACACCACAATGCACTGATATCGCCTCTACACATGTCTGAAAGTCAATTCAATTCAATTCAATTCAATTCAATTCAATTCAATGAGCTTTATTGGCATGAACACAGGTATGTTATTGCCAAAGCATACTGAAAATTACAATAATTTACATACATGACATTTCACAACATTTCATATAACATTACATATATACATATACGACGTTACAAATTAAATCAGCATATGCATGTAACATTAGATGTTATATTATGGTGTGGTTAGGGTCTGAAAATCACAGTACAGACTTTGTAAGAAGCTACAGCCCATAAAGAAAGAATATGTCACTGAACTTCCCTTTCTTTATGGTACTGATGAAAAAGAAAGAAAAATAAAATATTTCTATGTATTTCTGGTACAACACAGAGAAGATGCAGCAGTCTGGTCCTGATGGAAGAAGTGAGTGTAGATGTAGTAGTTGATGTGTTGTTGTCTCCTGTGACAGGGAGAAGATGATGTGCTGCTTCCTGCTGCTCCTCACACTGACCTCCTGTGTCTGTGGTGAGTTTACTCCTTCACTTTATTCTCTACAAACTGATACAAGTCCTCAGTTAGTCTGCTCCTCACTTTCCCTCTGTCTCCTCAGAACCAACATTTGTAGTGAAGGTGACACAGAGCTCCTATCAGGCAGAGGAGAACCACCACGTCACACTGGAGTGGACCTTCACCAACACTCAGGGGTCAACCATCATCATCATCTACTGTGAAGTGACCACTGATGACCACAAGGAACTAAAAGTCCTGTATCATCTATCTGAGGGTGTTGAGGTCTCAGAGGATCAGGATGAAGAGTTTTCAGGACGAGTCCAGTGTGACAGAGACGTCCTCAGAGAAGGACGAGTCAGACTTCATGTTTCCAGACTCAGGACTGAAGACTCAGGACTTTAATGGTGTCAGGTCTTCACTGGACACGGGAGGAGCTCTGATGAATGTCACCTGAACGTCACCGGTGAGTTGATTCAGTAGAAGCTGTGGTGATGGAGGGTTACCAGTGTTGTACAGACTCAGTAGAGTCAGTAGAGTCAGTAGAAGCTGTGGTGATGGAGGGTTACCAGTGTTGTACAGACTCAGTAGAGTCAGTAGAGTCAGTAGAAGCTGTGGTGATGGAGGGTTACCAGTGTTGTACAGACTCAGTAGAGTCAGTAGAGTCAGTAGAAGCTGTGGTGATGGAGGGTTACCAGTGTTGTACCGACTCTGCTGCTGAACTAGACCTGATGGAGTTTGTCTGCTCAGCTCTAGATTATTTACTAAGACTGTCATTAATGAACACAACATAGAATAAACTGCACATGGAAACAAACATCAGGAGCTTCAAACACAAACAGTCACATCTGAACTTTGGACCTGAAGGACCAACAAGTGTTCATGTCTTTTACAGAAGCTGTTGCTGAACCAGAACCAGAACCAGAACCAGAACCAGGAACTGAGAGACCACGACCAAGGAGTCGAGGACTGATTGCAGCCTATGTAATAGTGACAGTAGTAGCAGTTTTAGCTTTACTGTTTGTCAGTCTGCTCTACTGTAATCGCAACCTGATCTCACAGACTCTGTATGTGCAAATTCAGGAGAAGAAACACTAAAACAGATGCAGAGACTCAGAGTCTCTCTAAGCTGCAGCTTCAGTCCATCAGATCCAACAGGACTCTGTCTGAACCACCGTCCTCTGTCGTATCAACAGAACCTGAGTCAAAGAACCAAGAGACAGAACCAGGACTGACTCTGGATCAGATGCTGATGGAGACATGAACTCAATGTAACATAAAAGCTGTATCTTCATGTACATGTTGTTCTGGTTTGAGTTTAAATTGAGTTGTTGGCGTTACACAGCATCAACAGCTGATATCAGTGTCAATAACAACATTCATCTGACTGTTGGTACAGTGTAAAAGATCATGTGAATATCTTTTAGTCGTCTCTTTTTAACTTTATATCAGATATGTTTTAGCTTTTATTCTCTTTTATTGTATGTGTTGTGTGTCCGTTGTCTGTTGTGTTGTCTGTCCTCCCTATGGAGCTTGAGTTATATCTATGTTTGTATTTATTTGTACGTATTTCTCTTGTTTAAATGCACTGATGCTCTTCATAAATACGGTTCCTAATGGAAAAATAAAGTTCTTTGAATTGAATTGAATATCTGTAAATAAATCTGTATTTGAGTGAAGTTGTTGTGTCTCTTCTGTGTGAGAGTCTGGAGTCACAGAGAATAAAAACAACAATAAACTTTATTAAAACTCTTCAAGTGAAACAATAATGATTTAAATGACAAAACTTTATCACCAGAGAAAGAGAGAAGATGGAGCTCATGTTAGAGACACCAACCAGAATAAAACCTGAACCGTCCGTGAGACGTGAACCAACAATCACTGACAACAATGATGCACAGTGAGATTGTTAACTTTAAACTCTGCGTGGAAATAGCTAAACAGGAACTGGTTCACGAAACCTGAACAGGGTTGCTGTTTTTCTGTTACCACATTCAGCTCAACAGCTTCCTCTGTTTCACACTCGGGGTGAAGAACTCTAAATGTCTCTCTGATGTATGTATTTGGTATTTTGTTATTTACTTTGAGAAACTTGGACGTCATGGGATGCAAGACAAATTTCAGAGCGATCTGACAATAAAGTACAATTCAATTCAATTCAATCACTGACTGGTCCGTAGTTGTAGATAAGGAACAGTTTGAACATTTTTGAAGCTGGTTTTCCCCCACAGCAGTGTCTACTGAGGTGGTGGTGACCGAATTTCAGCTTCCTAAATAATTTGTGGGAATTTATTTTGGAATAAATCAACACTAACTATAACTTCACTGATCTACAGTCAAGACTTTGTAGTAGAATACAGACCATAAAGAAACCGAACAGGATCCATCAACTGTACTAAACTTCACTTACTTTATGTCACTGATGAAAAGTCTCAGTAGAGAAAGAAAGAAAGAAAGAAAGAAAGAAAGAAAGAAAGAAAGAAAGAAAGAAAGAAAGAAAGAAAGAAAGAAAGAAAGAAAGAAAGAAAGAAAGAAAGAAAGAAAGAAAGAAAGAAAGAAAGAAAGAAGATCAGATCAGCATCTGAGTCCTGTGAGTCCGGTTAGTGTATGTAAAATATCTAAACTTTTCCTAAAACCTCATTATATTTGTAGCAGAGACGTCCACACTGTCCAGTGAGTCTCTGTCTCTTTGGTCTCATCCAGCAGCTTTATTTTTTTCATTATTATTTATTGTTTATAATGTGAATTTACTGTAAATAAAAGTCTGTTTCTACCAGAGTGAAGTTGTTGTGACTGTGTCAGAGTCTTAATGTCAGAGACTCACAAGTTTCCAGGATGGTGGAGCTGTGGAATAATAATAATAATAATAATAATAATAATAATAATAATAATAATAATAATAATAATAATAATAATAATAATAATAATAATAATAATAACAATAATAATAATAATAATAATATGAAAATAACCTAACAACATCAACAACAAGACAAAGTTTTGTGCTGCCTTCAGGTGCTCGGTTCAGACTGTGAGACGTTCAGGTTTCTGCATCAGGACTGTAACTGTAAGACCAGTATCTGGTCTCATGTGATGTGTTGATATGTTCACACATCATGCAGGAGCAGACAGAGTCTTTAATTTCACAGTTCCTCATTTACAGGCAACACAGAGAGAACGAAGTAACATCACACTTCCTGTTGTAGGGCAGATCCTCCTACTCTGATTCAATTTGGTGCAGAGCTCATGCAAAACATGCAGCACCCGGGGTTTTTCACCATCTGAGTTTCTTCACCTCACACCAAGGTCTGTTTTCTAAAGAAGAGGCTGCAGTCTTTGACACAGCCAGGTAAACTTTGTAGCTGTGTGTTGTGTTATGTTGTGTTGTTGTTGTGATTCTGCATGTGTGTTAAGGGACAAATGAAGTCAACACAGACACACAACAGTGTGTTCATCATCAGCATCAGTCTGTCTGTCAGGACTGAGTTTGTGTGTCAGTCAACTGTGTCAGTCTGTTGTTGTTTAGTTGCCTAATGACTCTTTAAATATGGGAATAAATTTTGTCAGTTGTGTTGCAGACAAATGTTTGACAGCTTTTTTTTTCTTTTTTCTTTCATGTTGACAGACATCATGTTTCTGCTGTCATGTAAATGTTTTGTAGGCTGTTGTGTTTTGTTTCATTTACACCACATGTTGATTTATTTAACACTGGGTTAAATGAATAGCTGATACAAAAAAATAAGATATGATGAAAACTAAAAGTTCTATTTAATTACAATCATAAAATACACATTTCTAAAAATGTCTTATTGTGACTGTACAAGTCGCTTCAACTCTGTATCGTCCTGTTAGCAGACCAGTTACATTTATAGCTAATGGAAAACCATAGAAACACAGTTCTGTGTTTTCTCTTCAGCTCAGTGTGAATTTTATAAGAAATGTCTGATGATGGTTCACAACTGTTACAACGGCAGGACTTGACTTTAAGTACTGAAATGAGACCACGGGTCAGGACAGGTCAGAGTTGTAGTTTGGGTTTATTGCACCAAAGTCACGTAGAGCGGCTCAGACTCAGACCGCAGAAAGCAGTTGTGGTGACATGTTTCTGCCCTAGAGTTATTTACATATCAGACGCACATCGATCAGAGATCAGAGCCGCCCACTGTTTCCTGTACTCAGTTGAATTTCTAGCCTGTTGTGCTACAGTGGCAGAAGAGACTGAAAGAGTTGATGTTGTTGTTGTGTGTGAGTTTGTTTGTGTTTTATTTGGTTGTGAGTTTTAATATGGACCTGACCTGTCAGCCTGACATCTTAACTCCTACGTCTGCTCTGCCACATGTTGGTCTCTGATGTTCTGGATCATTTCTGACCTGATGGTTTATAAAGTTTCTCCTGAAAAGTTTAAAGAGAAGTAGAATGTGAGAAATCTGACATTTGTTCCATTAAACTCTTTGTGTTATTAATATATTATACAGTTTATAATGTTATAACATGTATTCACATTGATCCACTGAGTTTCAGTCTATTATTCTTCAGTCTATGATCATTGTAGTGGCGCCACCTTGTGTCATAAATATATTACTGCACCAAAGCTGTTGAAGAGGAAGAAGTGAGTGTAGATGTAGTTGTTGATGTGTTGTTGTCTCCTGTGACAGGGAGAAGATGATGTGCTGCTTCCTGCTGCTCCTCACACTGACCTCCTGTGTCTGTGGTGAGTTTACTCCTTCACTTTATTCTCTACAAACTGATACAAGTCCTCAGTTAGTCTGCTCCTCACTTTCCCTCTGTCTCCTCAGAACCAACATTTGTAGTGAAGGTGACACAGAGCTCCTATCAGGCAGAGGAGAACCACCACGTCACACTGGAGTGGACCTTCACCAACACTCAGGGATCAGTGGAGGCCATCAGTGTCTACTGTGAAGTGACCACTGATGACCACAAGGAACTAAAAGTCCTGTATCATCATCAAGAGGGTGATGAGATCTCAGAGGATCAGGATAAACAGTTTTCAGGACGAGTCCAGTGTGACAGAGACGTCCTCAGAGAAGGACGAGTCAGACTTCATGTGTCCAGACTCAGGACTGAAGACTCAGGATTTTACTGGTGTCATGTCATCACTGGATATGGGAGGGACTTTGATGAATGTTACCTGAAGGTCACTGGTGAGTAGAGTCAGTAGAAGCTGTGGTGATGGAGGGTTACCAGTGTTGTACAGACTCAGTAGAGTCAGTAGAAGCTGTGGTGATGGAGGGTTACCAGTGTTGTACAGACTCAGTAGAGTCAGTAGAAGCTGTGGTGATGGAGGGTTACCAGTGTTGTACAGACTCAGTAGAGTCAGTAGAGTCAGTAGAAGCTGTGGTGATGGAGGGTTACCAGTGTTGTACAGACTCAGTAGAGTCAGTAGAGTCAGTAGAAGCTGTGGTGATGGAGGGTTACCAGTGTTGTACAGACTCAGTAGAGTCAGTAGAGTCAGTAGAAGCTGTGGTGATGGAGGGTTACCAGTGTTGTACAGACTCAGTAGAGTCAGTAGAGTCAGTAGAAGCTGTGGTGATGGAGGGTTACCAGTGTTGTACAGACTCAGTAGAGTCAGTAGAGTCAGTAGAAGCTGTGGTGATGGAGGGTTACCAGTGTTGTACAGACTCAGTAGAGTCAGTAGAGTCAGTAGAAGCTGTGGTGATGGAGGGTTACCAGTGTTGTACAGACTCAGTAGAGTCAGTAGAGTCAGTAGAAGCTGTGGTGATGGAGGGTTACCAGTGTTGTACAGACTCTGCTGCTGAACTAGACCTGATGGAGTTTGTCTGCTCAGCTCTAGATTATTTACTAAGACTGTCATTAATGAACACAACATAGAATAAACTGCACATGGAAACAAACATCAGGAGCTTCAAACACAAACAGTCACATCTGAACTTTGGACCTGAAGGACCAACAAGTGTTTTATGTCTTTTACAGAAGCTGTTGCTGAACCAGAACCAGAACCAGAACCAGAGAAACGAGAACCGGAGACCCCAAAACCAATCAGTCCCTATGTTGTGATTGCAGTATTAGTTATATTAGTTATCTATCAGTCCTGTTCATTGGTTGAGTATTATGTAATGAGAAGTTCCAGAAGACATCCTCCGTGTTGGCCCTTCTGATCCAACAGGACTCTGTCTGAACCACCGTCCTCTGTCGTATCAACAGAACCTGAGTCAAAGAACCAAGAGACAGAATCAGGACTGACTCTGGATCAGATACTGATGGAGACATGAACTGATATAAAATATAGTATACTGTATATTCTGTACTGAATTATACCCATGTTGTTTTAGTGTAGAGTTTAAATGTAGACGTTAGCATTCAGCATCAACAGCTCATGTCAGTGTCGATCATTTTTCCATTCCTCGTCCTGTTTCTTTTAAAGCTACATCTGCCATCTTTGCACTTTATTATTATTATAAAAGATAGCTGTATCTTATTCAACTGCCTTTTGATGAAGCTGTTACAATGTGCAGTCAACTGTCTCTATGTAAAGTTTATGATGTAAAATAAATCTTACCAAGTACCAAGACTTCAAACAGTTGATTCCTAACATGAGCTGTAGGTGTAGAGCGCCCCCTGCTGACCACCTGTCAGAACTAACACTACACACACTGTCCTCTGTCTATTGAACCTTTGTCTCATTCTATGAACTCATGTAAACATGATGTTGTTTAAAGGAGTCAGAGTCGCTCCACTGCTTTGACATTCAACTATCAACAACCACTGATCCAAGACTGACACTGGTGATTTCCCACAATGCACAGCAGCAACAGGAGGTTTACTGACTGATGGTAACAGTGTAGTTAGGTTTTAATAGATCTCACCTGTTTAAATCACTGTGGGTTGAGTTTGACAAAAGGACAAAAGGACGTCACACTGTGAATGAAGCTCAGTATCAAACCTTTGTATTTTCTACATCACTGAACTGTAGCGGTCTGTCAGTCCAACATGCTCCTCTTTACTTTCGCTTCTTTCCCATCACCTGATCAGACTGCCCATACAGCATTATGAAATGCAGTCATGATCACTGTGCTTACTCTGCAGTCTCATCAGTCTTCTGAGAAGATGCAGTCGTTGGGATAATTTTACACACAAAGCATCAACATGAACATTTCATTTGAGCAGGTTCAGACTGTGAGACATTCAGGTGCCTGCATCAGGACTGGTGTTACAGTATTAGCAAGCCTAGCTCACCTCAGAGCCTGTTGTGGTTATGTGTTGATCACACATCTTGGAGGAGGAGCAAACAGTCTGGTTTAGTTGAGTCACTGTCGAGTCCCCACACTAGACCAGTTCTGAGTTCAGTTTTATACACTTACGATAGGAGCCTCTGTCAGCACTAAATCTGCTTCTTAAAAAAAAAAAAAAATCTTAAGCAATGTTGTCTTTTCCCTCTATTCCTCCTCAGAGTAGCCTAGACAAGAATGCCTCATTTCTGTGGTTAAAAAAAATCCTACCCCACAGTGGTTTGCGAGGATGGTGTGTGAGACTGAATGAGTATTAATGGGGATCCATAATAATAAATAATAATAAACTAAACTACATTAGACAATAAAGTAAACCTTTTTTTGTTTTTGTTTTGTTTTTTAAAAGTGTGCCCCTCTGGAAAAAAAAAAAAAAGAAGTAATACCCCCCTTTAATTTGTTTCTGCAGCCGGGTCAGACAAATAAAGTAAATCCTAGTAGCTACTTCTTTTTAGTGAGGACAGTTGCATTGTGGAAGCAGTGTCAGTGCGCATGTGGCCTACAGTGTTTTGTCCTCATTGGTCCTCCTTCACACTGAGCAAGCTAGAGGTAATTAACACTGTGGATCCACAAGCCTAGCTGCTGCACTAGCCAGTAGCCAGCCACTGCCCCGACACCAATGGAACTGGAACCCTTTGGACAGTTTTCCACATTTCTGATGTCGCAGTTTTGCGGTGGGAAAGGTGACGACCAGCATTTTGTCCTCGGTGAGTCTGTCACATTCTTGCATCACGGTAGCTAGCGTCCATGGTAACAGATTAGATGTCTGGCTCTTTCACACCGTTGGCATCGTTGTGTTTTACAATGAAATGTTTCCGCCGTCCTTTCTGAACACAGAGCTGGTGTCTTCACAGCTCACTGGCGCAGGGAGCTTTTCTATTCCTCCCGTGTCAAAAAAAAACCTGCGACTACAAATCTGGAAGTAAAAAGTAGGCCAGTACCCCTGAAGTCTCTTGTTGTGCATCCAGGCTGGAGTACTGCGACATTGGGTGTTTACCACATGTCGCCTACTGTGTCTCTTTATGCTGGGATCAGATTGAATCATGGACATTTGGCTTACTAAAGATGATATTTACAGAATCCTTTGAAGGAAATCACATTTCATGAGGTTTCACCAACGGTGCTGTAAATGTTGATTCCACACTCTGCTGCTGTGCACCTGTCAGGACCTCACATGCACATGCGCACGAGCAGCTGGGAGTCTGAGTCTGAGTCCGTTCTTCTCTCTGTTGATGTAGATGCATGATTCAGTGTGAATTACTGTAGGCAATGCCATATAAGGCAATAAAAGTTATTTACAAAAATAAAAAGCACAAATAGCAGCAAGTCAGTGGGTTATTTGGTTCTTCTACTGTTTAGGGATGTGACTACTGCAGATGGGATGAATGATTTCTTGTGGATGGCTTTCCTGGCCAGGGGGACTTTGTACCTCCTGCCTGAGGGGAGGAGGGTGAACGAGGAATGGAGAGGATGCGAGGGTTCCTCAGATACAGATGGGACAGTGGGGTTTGTGGTGAACCGATTATATTACTGGCTTGAGCTGTGATGTGTGATAGTTTAGTTTTGTGTTTGCTGGTGAGGAGCTTGTACCAAGAGATGATGTTGAAGGTGATAATTGATTCTATTAGTGATGGTAAACCATTGTTAAAATCTTTCTGACATTAAAAGGCCTCAGCTTCCTGAGGAGATGGAGTCGCTGGAGAGCCTTGGTGAAGATGGTGAAGGACAGGCGGGTGTCCATCTGTGTCCCCAGATATTTAAAACACTCCACCTGTTCGACTTCTTCTCCCTGGACAGACAGAGGTCTGAAAAGCTGCGATGAAGTTGCCTCTCTGTCTCTGCTCCCACAGCACAACTCCTTCGTCTTGGAGGTGGTCAGTTCTAGTGATTTCTCCCTGAATGTTGTGACCAGTTCGTTGACCGCCAGTTGGTACTGGATGGGAGCCTCCAGACTGTCCATGTGGGCCACCAGGGCCATGTCGTCAGCATATTTAAAAAGACTAGTGATGATAGTCTTTTCTGACTCAATCAGAAGTCTTCCACTTTTTCATTGAACCTAAATAATAGCCATTGCTAATTGCTTCAGTGTTGGGTTTTAAATCACTCCTTGCAGCAGCAAGGGCATTGGAATGTCAGACATGCGTTTCCCAGTCTGCTCCCCAGGTGGTACTGTAGCTTTATTGTGATGTTAACTGTGTTGGTGTTGAAACCACAGAATAAATACAGCGGTAGACTGACAAGACATGGCTTCGTCCACTTCATATATTACACTCCTTTAGACTCATTTTTATCAGAAAGCCTTTCCTGATTTTATTTGATTGTTCTGGTTGTCATTTTAATTGTTGTTATTTTGTTGTACAGCACCTTGTAACATTTGTTTTGAAAGGTGCTATGTAAATAAAGTTTAGGCTATTATTATTATTATTATTATTATTATATTATAGGCTACTACAACTACAACAACAACAACAACAACACTTCTACTGTTTTTAATGACAAAACACCAGTCTGGTGTATCTGAGTGGTCTCCCAGCAAATGAGAAGCTGCTTAAAGATTAAGTGCCCTTTGTCATCGTGTGCGTGTGTGTGTGTGTGTGTGTGTGTGTGTGTGTGTGTGTGTGTGTGTGTGTGTGTGTGTGTGTGTGTGTGTGTGTGTGTGTGTGTGTGTGTGTGTGTGTGTGTGTGTGTGTGTGTGTGTGTGTACAGTGGTTTTTCCTCACACCTGATAACAGGCTGATGACATCCCAGTCATTCCTTTGTATTTGTTGGTGAAAGCACCTACAGTACAGCCACTCTACCAACACTATTGCACTAGACCAGTTCTGAGTTCAGTTTCATACACTTCAGCCGCTCTGGCAGTTATGATAGGAGCCTCATGCAGTCAGCACTAAATCTGCTTCTTCCTCTATTTTTTTAAAGCAATGTTGTCTCTTCTACTCCCCAGAGTAGCCTAGCCTACACCAGACACGGCCATCGCCATTAATGGATGAGATTCAACACTCCATCAAGCGTCTGAGTCTCATGATAACCACCCATCCCATCATTCCCCCTCACAAACTGATCCACTGAGCTTCAGTCTGTTATTGTCCAGTCTGTGATCACTGTAGTGGCGCCACCTTGTGTCATAAATATATCACTGCACCAAAACTCCTGAAGAGGAAGAAGTGAGTGTAGATGTAGTAGTTGATGTGTTGTTGTCTCCTGTGACAGGGAGAAGATGATGTGCTGCTTCCTGCTGCTCCTCACACTGACCTCCTGTGTCTGTGGTGAGTTTACTCCTTCACTTTATTCTCTACAAACTGATACAAGTCCTCAGTTAGTCTGCTCCTCACTTTCCCTCTGTCTCCTCAGAACCAACATTTGTAGTGAAGGTGACACAGAGCTCCTATCAGGCAGAGGAGAACCACCACGTCACACTGGAGTGGACCTTCAACAACACTCAGGGGTCAACAGAGCCTCTCGGTGTCTACTGTGAAGTGACAACTGACCACAGAGCCTCAGTCCTGTATCATCTCTATGATGGTGTTGAGGTCTCAGAGTCTCAGGATGAACAGTTTTCAGGACGAGTCCAGTGTGACAGAGACGTCCTCAGAGAAGGACGAGTCGGACTTCATGTGTCCAGACTCAGGACTGAAGACTCAGGACTTTACTGGTGTCAGGTCCTCACTGAACATGGGAGGGGATCTGATGAATGTCACCTGAACGTCACTGGTGAGTTAAAGGTTTAATTCAGTCTCTCAGTTTCCTCTTCAGATGAATCACCAACATGTTCATGTCCTTTACAGCAGCTGATTTTGAACCTGAGGCTACAGAACCACCTGATGGACCAGGACCAGATGGACCAGGACCAGATGGACCGGGACCAGATGGACCAGGACCAGGAAGTTGGGGATGGATCAGCCTCTATGTTTCTCTGGGACTGACAGCAGCAGCTTTAACAACAGCTCTACTGGTCAAACTCTGCTGCTCCAGTCCTTGTTTCACTAAATCCATCAAAGTTCAGTTCAGTGGTGTAACGACAAACCATCAGAGACCGGATCAGACCGGTCAGGAACAACTGGACCCTGTGACTGTCACAACCATTTGGTGGGTTCGATCCTCACTGGGGGCAAGTGAGTGTGACCGATGTGTGCCTGCGGAGTTTTAACGCAGACTGAACGCAGCTCAAACCAACCTGGTGCCTCAGCACAGCAACCGCTGTTGATTAAGCTATGTTACCATTATAAAATGGTACGCTAACATCCATGTCAGACCATCTCACTGTTCTCAGGTGAAATATTTATATGCAATTAAAATGTGATTAATGAAGCCTGCGTAAATTCATGCAGGGCACGGTAGTCGCCAGCCCCAGCTGTAGTCAGCTGACAGCCAGCCCATTAGTCTCTGTCCAATCACATTCATGCTCCTACCATAGGCGGTCTATTTAAATGTAGGCTGTCACACTGATTTCCCCCTCTACACCGCTCTAATCGCTGCGCATTGCTGCGCTGGAAAAGCTTGGACACGTTAGACACGTTGAAGTTACGCACTATAGCATTAAGTATCATGGTTAGTGTACACGGCTCTTGCGGCTGCTTCCGCCGCCGGTTTTGCGAGACGGGCTTCCGCGTGAGGGAAGGATTACTGCTCGTGTCGTGCTCGCCCTGCTGCTGCTTGTCTCGATGCGGACCGGCGGTGGCTGACGTGTCATGGGGCCGCTGCGAAGCTCTCGAACGGAGGACGCCATCTGCGACGACAGGGGGGCTGCTTCTCTCCAGCGGGGCTCACCTGGCAGGTGCGGCGGCGTCTCAGCTGTTCCATTGATTGACGGCGGCCGGTCCGGTTCCGGGCTGTGGAGGTTCTGTTGCCAGCCATGCTGCCACGCGGTCGGAGCGTCACACAAGGAACGGTTTGCTTTATTCTTATTCGCGCTGGGTTTCAACCTCCATAGCAATAATGCAGAATCATATTTGGCATTGAATTATCACAGTTGCAGCTTTCGCTCGTGGGTTTGGGGGGTTCTTTGTCTATTTTCTTATGAGCAATGAGCAAATTTATTAGAGTCTGCAAACTCTAACATGCTGCTTATAAAATAACGCTGTTCTGAGGAGATGGCTGGGATAGTTGCATTTGTTAAAGTCATGACCTCGTTTGTTGCGCATTCAGAGGTCTGCTTCTGCAGCAGGCGCTGCATCTCACAGGCTCACTAAGGTAGTATGACCTCTTCTGAGTAGCATGCTGCTCTCATTTAGCAATTCAGAGGTGAGAGGGTCAGAGGTCAGCAGCCAGCGGCTGCCACACATATATAGGCACATCCAGATAGAATGACCTTTTTGCGGGATGCATGCTTGCGCCCAATTAAAACATAATTCAAGGTCTGCAGAGAGCCTCTGCAACACATATTTAGGCACACTCAGGTAGGATGACCTTTCGCGGGATGCATGCTTGCGCCCAATGAAAACATATAATTTAAGGTCTGCAGAGAGCCTCTGTGACACATATGTAGGCAAGCTTCCGCTACACATAGCAGTGGCTGATGCTCCGCATGGGCTTATAGGCCGGCGTTGGGCTCCATTGTTTTTGGGGGGTTTAAATTGTCTCCCTGGAGCGACATAGCATGCGCTTATCCATCCAGGGAGCTCCCAGAGTGGAGCTTCAGCGCCAAGCCGAACTGTATTCCATTTGTGGCTATAAATGGTTTTAATCATGACGAGAGTGTTCCTGAATGAAATTGCGATTAATTAATTACAAAGCCTCTGATTAATTAGATTTTTTTTTTAATCGAGTCCTGGCCCTAAAAATTATATATAATAAAAACTTAGTTCCCCCGATAGCCTCAGCCCCCCGGGGAAAGTCTATGCCAGGGTGCTGGAGAGGAGAATTCGGCTGATAGTCGAACCTCGGATCCAAGAGGAACAATGCGGTTTTCGTCCTGGCCGTGGAACACTGGACCAGCTCTATAGCCTCCGCAGGGTGCTCGAGGGTTCATGGGAGTTTGCCCAACCAGTCCATGTGTTTTGTGGATCTGGAGAAGGCATTCGACCGTGTCCCACGTGGCATCCTGTGGGGGGTGCTCCGGGAGTATGGGGTCGGAGGCCCTCTGCTGAGGGCTGTACGGTCCCTGTATGACCGGAGCAGGAGCTTGGTTCGCATCGCCGGCAATAAGTCAGACCTGTTCCCGGTGCATGTTGGACTCCGGCAGGGCTGCCCTTTGTCACCGGTTCTGTTCATCATCTTTATGGACAGAATTTCTAGGCGCAGCCAAGGGCCGGAGGGGGTACGGTTCGGGAGCCACTTGATTTCATCTCTGCTTTTAGCGGATGATGTTGTCTTGCTGGCTCCCTCGAGCCAGGACCTGCAGCGTGCACTAGGGCCGTTTGCAGCCGAGTGTGAAGCAGCTGGGATGAGAATCAGCACCTCTAAGTCCGAGGCCATGGTTCTCGACCGGAAAAAGGTGGCATGCACCCTCCAGGTCGGGGGAGAGATCCTGCCTCAGGTGGAGGAGTTCAAGTATCTCGGGGTCCTGTTCACGAGTGAGGGAAGGATGGAGCGCGAGATCGACAGGCGGATCGGTGCAGCGGCTGCAGTCATGCGGTCACTGTATCGGTCCGTTGTGGTGAAGAGGGAGCTAAGTCGAAAGGCGAAGCTCTCAATTTACCGGTCGGTCTACGTTCCTACCCTCACCTATGGTCATGAAATCTGGGTAGTGACCGAAAGAGCAGGGTCGCGATTACAAGCGGCCGAAATGAGCTTCCTTCGCAGGGTGGCGGGGCGCTCCCTTAGAGATAGGGTGAGGAGCTCGGTCACCCGGGAGGAGCTCGGAGTAGAACCGCTGCTCCTCCACATCGAGAGGAGTCAGCTGAGGTGGCTCGGGCACCTGTATAGGATGCCCCCTGGACGCCTCCCTCGTGAGGTGTTCCGGGCATGTCCCACCGGGAGGAGGCCCCGAGGAAGACCCAGGACACACTGGAGTGACTACGTTGCTCGGCTGGCCTGGGAACGGCTCGGGGTGCCCCCGGAAGAGCTATTTTTTTTCAAAAATATATGTAAAATTTATTTTACGTTTTTCCCCTTTCTTCGTCTTATCATATAGCTTTTTCTGTGATGTTACAGCAAAATGAATATTCTGAAAGCTCAGGATGACCAAGGTTCACCTCAGTCATCCCTGTGATGAATATTTTGCATTAACATTTTCACAGTGTAATGATCAGACTTCTCTGTCTTCTGTCTCTTTGGTCTCATCTTTCTGCTTCATCCAGCACATTTGCACTTTATTGTTATTAGTGTCCTTGGCAGCTACAGCTGTGCCCAGTGAGTGCCCCCACCGCTCAGTGAGTTAAGTGCTGGTTTGTGGTGCAAGGGGTTGTGGGTTTGATCCCCAGCGCCAATGACAAGATTATCAATATATCTGATAGTCTTTGCACTAAATCTTAGATTCAAAGCACATGATGTTTGACACAAACATCAGACTTTTACCTCAGAAACGTTGCCCGCACAACAGTGAATGGTTTACTCAATTTGTGAAGCCACCGTCACACTGCCACTTGACAATCAGTGCGATAGACAACGGTCTTTGATTCCAGAGGTTGCGGGTTCAATCCCCAGCTGGTGCAAAATTGAACATTACGAGGTCAATTAACCTGTCTTCCTGTTGTTGTGCAAAATTTGCCCGGACACAACCCATTGCTGCGTAGCAGCTATAATTTGTAGTATTAACTGAATTGTTATACGACTTTTTTATGCAGAGTTGTATTAATGTTCATCCTGTTTTTTTTTTATACAGAAGACGAAAAGATGTTGCATGTTTTCTTTTTATAGTTTTCTGTTTTCTTGCTCTGCTGCTTGGATATCTTCCCGCTTTGCACTTGGCTCTTGAGGCACAATGGTCTCAACATCTACCTCATTCACCATTTCATTTCATTTGCTACCAAGCAATATATATGTGTGAGCTTTTCTATAAATAAATATTGTTTCTACCAGAGTGAAGTAGTTGTTCCTCTCTGTGTGTCAGAGTGTTTGTGCTGTATTTAACTCCTCCACTCAAACACTTTCAGTCTTTTCTCTTTGACACTTCACCTTGAACATTGTCATATTGATCTATTTATCCATTCACTGTAACTGCATCCACTTTCTACACACTGACTAAATGACTGATATGAAACATTTCCATGATGCTGATCCAGTGTAAATATCTGTAAACATCATCTAATGAAGGTTGAGATTAAAACCCCTGAGCTCTCAGAGGTACTGGCCCTAAACTACATGAATAAGTGACGTCAGCAGCTGTTTGTTATCAACAGGATGTTTATGGGTTATTACTGTAGCACATGTAGAGTTTGTCCAGCAGTCAGGGAGAGAGGGCAGGAGGAGCAGCCAATCACAGCCGGTGGAAGAGTTGAATTTCCTCATTGGGTGAGTGTCACGTGCACATGAAGTGGGTGATAATAGATCCGTGGTGAATGTGAATGTTGAGAAAACCGCCTCCCACGTTACTGACCGCTATGTTGTGGTTTAACAAATTGTTTAGTGAACACTGGACGTGTAATTGACTATCAGCTGAGTTGGAGCAGGACAGATGTTCATTCACTCAACGGAGGAGTCTGCATGTTCAGGTATGTTTTAATAACTTGTGTATCTGGGTGTGTGTTTTCTGTTTTGTTGATAAAACCACGTTATCGGAAACTATGAAGGTTGTTTCAGGAGGCGACCTGACAAGTCTGGAAACCCCTCTTGACTCTCTGGAGTCAGGACGGTTGTAACATGGACCACTTACACTTCAAATGTCTCCAATCAGGAACAAGTTATGAATCTTATTTACTCAATACTGTATTTAGTCTTTCTTCTATATGTGAGGAAGTAGCTCCCTGAGGAAGACAGGCAGGTTTAGAAGGAAAAACTCTCTTTGATGCAAGAAAGTATTTTTCCTCTCCATTTATTTTTTTTTCATAGCTTTGTAGTTAAACTCATCAAACTACATCAGGGTTATTGTGTGTCTGTCATGCAATTTGTTAGTGTTAATGCTTTAGTTGTTGGCTGTAGGCTAATAAGTTAAGGTCATTCTTGGCTACAAGGGTTAACGGTGCAGCATGAACCACGTGTGTCTGAGGTAAACTTTTCTATACTGAGGATCAACAGATGCATTTAGCCTAAGTCTTTTCAAACAACGTAATCTGAAACTGCATAAGTAAATTCACATGATCAGTTTTCAACCCAATTTCACCTAGAAGCGTTATGGAGTCACCGCACTGGCTCTTGTTCATTAGCTATTTCATCCACTAGGTGTCACTAAAGCTCCATGATTAGATGCAGCAAGGTGGGAACAAGTGGCGCAGCAATGTTGGAGCTGCAGTTTCAGTGTTTTTGTGTTTATGTAACCCTATTATGTAGCCCCTGTAGTAATTCAGGGATCCACTACGCACTACTACGGAAGTAGGCCTAGGTGTGTAATAAATGTCATCAAATGACTCAGTTGTCCTCCAACACCAACTTTAAGATCCACTTGTCTTCCTCATTTATCCCGTTCATGTTGTAGCAGCTGCAGAGTCTGACTGGCTTAAAACTATTGTTTGTGTGTTACGTAAGAATGGAAACCGAAAGTAAGGGGCGGGGGGGAAATACCAAGTTCGGGAGTGGATGTTGTTGTTGTTGTGACTGTAAAAAGTGTTTGTGACCCACGGTATATCTGAAATCCGCGGGGATATTTTCGTTTACAAAAAGGAAAAAAGGATCTAAATGAGCAAAACGTAAGTAGCCTAATCGTTTAAGTCTCAACGGGGCACGGGGGAATGCTCCGTGTTTCTGTCGCTGTTGCATGAGTCTTTAATGTCCGTTTTGAGGATGTATCCGACATTTTGTTACAAGTGCGTAGCGTCAAAATTAATAATAAAAGGGAGAAAACATGTCCCCCCCCCCCCCCCCCCGTTTTTATGTAGTTTATGTAGTTCTTCCGTTCTGGGTAGCCTCCTCCGCTCATGAAGCCTAGTCTGTGGTCTGTTTAATGCCTTGAGACGCGTTTGGATTATTATTCATTATGTAAACTGAGGTCTGCACGTACAGTTAGGCCCAGAAATATTTGGACAGTGACACAATCTTCATGATTTGGGCTCTGCATGCCACCACATTGGGTTTGAAATGAAACAACTACAATGGAATTGAAGTGCAGACTTTAAGCTTTAAATCAAGGGGCTGAACAACAATATATGATTAAACATGTAGGAATTGTTGCTATTTTTATACAAACACCCCTCATTTCAGGGGCTCAAAAGTAATTGGACAAATAAACATAACCCTCAGTAAAATGTTACTTTTCAATATTTTGTTGAGAATCCTTTGCAGGCAATGACTGCCTGAAGTCTGGAAGCCATGGACATCACCAAACGCTGGGTTTCCTCCTTTCTGATGCTTTGCCAGGCGTTTACTGCAGCTGTCTTCAGTTGGTACTTGTTTGTGGGTCTTTCTGCCTTAAGTTTTGTCTTGAGCCAGTGAAATGCAGCTCGACTGGGTTGAGATCTGGTGATTGACGCGGCCACTGCAGAATATTCCACTTCTTTGCTTTAAAAAACTCCTGGGTTGCTTTTGCAGTATGTTGTGGATCATTGTCCATCTGTCCGTCTATACACTTCAGAACCTCCAAGCGAACCGAGTCCACTTGGTCAGGTGTGAAAGCAACCTTGATCAACCTGTACCAGAATGATGGGAAGAAGACAGTTTGGAGAGTAATTGGAACAGCTCATGATCCAAAGCACCACATCTTCTGTAAAACATGGTGGAGGCAGTGTGATGGCATGGGCGTGCATGGCGTCCAATGGCACTGGGTCACTTGTGTTTATTGATAATGTAAAAAAAAGACAGAAGCAGCCAGATGAATTCTGAAGTGTATAGGGATAAACTTTCTGCTCAGATTCAGCCAAATGCAGCAAGCTGATTGGACGGCGCTTCACAGTACAGATGGACAATGATCCACAACATACTGCAAAAGCAACCCAGGAGTTTTTTAAAGCAAAGAAGTGGAATATTCTGCAGTGGCCGAGTCAATCACCAGATCTCAACCCAGTCAAGCTGCATTTCACTTGCTCAAGAAAAAACTTAAGCCAGAAAGACCCACAAACAAGTACCAACTGAAGACAGCTGCAGTAAATGCCTGGCAAAGCATCAGAAAGGAGGAAACCCAGCGTTTGGTGATGTCCATGGCTTCCAGACTTCAGGCAGTCATTGCCTGCAAAGGATTCTCAACAAAATATTGAAAAGTAACATTTTACTTAGGGTTATGTTTATTTGTCCAATTACTTTTGAGCCCCTGAAATGAGGAGTGTTTGTATAAAAATAGCAACAATTCCTACATGTTTAATCATATATTTTTGTTCAACCCCTTGAATTAAAGCTTATAGTCTGCACTACAATTCGGTTGTAGTTGTTTCATTTCAAATCCAATGTGGTGGCATGCAGAGCCCAAATCATGAAGATTGTGTCACTGTCCAAATATTTCTGGGCCTAACTGTAGGTCGTCTCTCTGCCTGAAACTCAACTGAAAGGGACGGCCACAGGAAACCAGCTTGGCAGAACCTGTGATCTCCTTGAAGTCTTCAATCTTTCCCTCCCATGACTTTCATTTTGATTAAAATGCCTCAGTGAACGTTTTATGTTCCAGACTGTTTTAATTGTTCTGTCAGCTTTTTTACATTTCTGCAGAAGTAAAGCACTGTTAGGGCTGTAATAGAAATATCAATATATGTTATTGTTGCTGGGCAGAATATGGTCATTGAGCCATATGTTATTGTTTTTATTACATGTAATCATTTATCCCAATTTGATCTGATTATTTCATTGTTACCTGATGTGTC
The DNA here is from genome assembly GCA_030347415.2 of Decapterus maruadsi. Lineage (NCBI taxonomy): Eukaryota > Metazoa > Chordata > Actinopteri > Carangiformes > Carangidae > Decapterus > Decapterus maruadsi. The sequence continues at coordinate 4,204,857 of CM064898.1, forward strand.
AGTCAATAACAGCTCATTTATAGCAGGGCATCTTACCAGTTTATAGTATCAGTTTAAAGCAGGGGTGTCAAACTCAAATACGCCAAGGGCCAGATTTGAAAAAATGGCACAAGCCGAGGGCCACATGGTTGTTTATTGAGAACTTATTGAAATGACCTTTTTGCACATAGTCAACCTAAAACTAATAAAGCTTGTAAGTCATTGCATATAAAACAACAATAATCATTAAATAGGCCTAAATTTTTTTTTTTTTTTTAAATGTTGCATTCATTTCTAATGGCTCTATCTGCAGCTTTCCATAGTCATTTCTAATTAGGGATGCACATGATTAACCATTAACCAATATCAACAACTTTGACTGATTTAATATCGATTCTTTTTTCTTTCTTTTTTTTTTAACTTAACTTATGGGGGCTTGACGACACGTGCAGACCTGGTGCAGACTTGCATCAAGCCTTCAGTCATATCAGTCATTCGTTTCTCAGCAGGAAGTTAGACATTTGTGACATTTATGCACATGGATCTATAATGATATAATACATCCATGGTTCTGCAGCGCAGTCCAGTGACAGACGGTCGGACGACAAAACGTAAAGGGACGTCTGCGTGTGCATCACCTGTAACAACGGCGCTACTGAAAAAAAGTAGGGGGGAAGAGAAAAAGTCCGGTGGTGTGTTCTCCAGCGTTCCTCAGTGTTGACCTGCAGCTCCAGGAGCTGTCAGAGGAACTCTGCTGTTCGGCTGCACTCGCGCTGTGTTTCATAACGGCAAGAAAAAAAAGGACGTCGTCGATCGCCCGCTCTATTGACAACAGAGGATCAGGTTGCTGGTGCTGATGAACAAGTGGGACCAGGACTCGCGCTCGCGGGCCTCTGATAGCCTACGGACCTTCTTTTTACAGTCTATGCTACCGACGTGCACTGGCAGTGCATTGTGGGATTTGTAGTTTTAATACGTGCAACATACCGGCGGACCATAAATATTATCATGCGGGCCAAAGATAATTGGACATGATTAAGCACACGCGGGCCACATAAAATGACGTGGCGGGCCGGATCTGGCCCGCGGGCCTTGACTTTGACACATGTGGTTTAAAGGAACAACAAGGAGTTTTGGAAAGCAAAGTGTTTTCATACTATATTTCCCATGAGACTCCGTGCACACGGTGAAATTCTTGAACCGGTGTAAGACGAACTAAAGCAAAAACATTTGCCAACAAAAAAAGTTTTCATTCATCAAGAATGAAAGAGGTTCGAAGATGATCAGATACCGTTGTAGTTCCAACCATAAACAGCAATTTGGCGGTGGTATTATCATGACCCACTGAGAAGCGTCCGCAAAACCGAAAGTAGGAAACACTGGTTGGCTCGCCCAGCATTTCCACCACCACTAATAATAACAAAATAATGATAGAGACAAAACAATATATTTATCAAAAATGGGCCCATTAACAAGCAGGTAACGTAGATTCATCCACATTAACATGAGACTCTTTTTGAACCAAATACAAACTCCTTATTGTCCCTTTTAAATCCTTACAGTTTTCAATGGAACCACTGTATTTCTACGCATCAAGCTGCAGTTTAGTGGCTCTGGAGGTGTGAATGGAGTGAGTGTAGATGTAGTAGTTGATGTGTTGTTGTCTCCTGTGACAGGGAGAAGATGATGTGCTGCTTCCTGCTGCTCCTCACACTGACCTCCTGTGTCTGTGGTGAGTTTACTCCTTCACTTTATTCTCTACAAACTGATACAAGTCCTCAGTTAGTCTGCTCCTCACTTTCCCTCTGTCTCCTCAGAACCAACATTTGTAGTGAAGGTGACACAGAGCTCCTATCAGGCAGAGGAGAACCACCACGTCACACTGGAGTGGACCTTCACCAACACTCAGGGTTCAACAGAGCCTCTCATCGTCTATTGTGAAGTGACCACTGATCACAAGGAACTAAACATCCTCTATCATCTATCTGAGGGTGTTGAGATCAAAGAGTCTCAGGATAAACAGTTTTCAGGACGAGTCCAGTGTGACAGAGACGTCTTCAGAGAAGGACGAGTCAGACTTCATGTGTCCAGACTCAGGACTGAGGACTCAGGATGGTACTGGTGTCAAGTCCTCACTGAATATGGGAGGAGCTCTGATGAATGTCACCTGAAGGTCACTGGTGAGTAGAGTCAGTAGAAGCTGTGGTGATGGAGGGTTACCAGTGTTGTACAGACTCAGTAGAGTCAGTAGAGTCAGTAGAAGCTGTGGTGATGGAGGGTTACCAGTGTTGTACAGACTCAGTAGAGTCAGTAGAGTCAGTAGAAGCTGTGGTGATGGAGGGTTGCCAGTGTTGTACAGACTCAGTAGAGTCAGTAGAGTCAGTAGAAGCTGTGGTGATGGAGGGTTACCAGTGTTGTACAGACTCAGTAGAGTCAGTAGAGTCAGTAGAAGCTGTGGTGATGGAGGGTTACCAGTGTTGTACAGACTCTGCTGCTGAACTAGACCTGATGGAGTTTGTCTGCTCAGCTCTAGATTATTTACTAAGACTGTCATTAATGAACACAACATAGAATAAACTGCACATGGAAACAAACATCAGGAGCTTCAAACACAAACAGTCACATCTGAACTTTGGACCTGAAGGACCAACAAGTGTTTTATGTCTTTTACAGAAGCTGCTGCTGAACCAGAACCAGTGAGACCAGGACCAGGACCAGAACCAGAACCAGAACCAGAACCAGAACCAGAACCAGAACCAGAACCAGAACCAGAACCAGAGAGTTGGGAAAACATTGCAGTCTATGTAGTGACACTAACAGCAGTTTCAGTTTTACTGGTCCTCAGTCTGCAGTACTGTGCTACCCGCCTTGATTTGGCCAAATATGATATAAAGCAGTGGTGTCCAAAGGCTAAAAAAACAATATAATTTTTTTTTTTTTTTTTTTAAATAAGATCACATCCTCAAACTACAGTTATCTTATGTTGATGCTTCGATAAAAAGTGTTTTTGGACAGGTTTGAGTAACAATTAACAATTAAAAAGCCACTACTCTGGCTTTGGCACACAAGTCTTTAACACTTCCAGGTCGCACGTGACGTCGTTCACCCAAAACAGCGGCGCATTTATCTTGACAACAAATACCTGACAGCAGGCAGGCAGCAGGCTTGACAACAGCAAGCTGCCGCTGTCTTTGGGTAGCTAGTAGCAGCTGAAGTGTGACAAGATGTCACAAAAAAGATTTCCATGTGGTCAGCAATCAAAGAGGTAATGGGAATAGAAATTAATGTATAATTTCGAAAAGAGTGTTGCAGCTGGAACTCCTAGAGCTAGTAGCTAACGTTAGCTAGCTAGCAGCTAGTTGATATTAGGCTACATGAGAAAAAAACGATCTGTTATTATTAGCATCTGTCTGTAAATGCAATAGTGTGTGAGAATTGTGTACCTAAAAATAATTAAGCTTGGGCTTCTTCTAGAGGGGAAAGTTGCTCAAGTTAATGTGCTATAACATCGAACTATCCTGTTTATTTTCTTTTTCATGCAGGATAGCAGTTAGTTAGCAGACAGGGATCCTGCACAGCCTGCCTCTTTTACTGTAGCTGCCAATGTGTTAAATGGAAAAACAATGTGTTGTTATGTAGGTAGCTAATGTCAGTACATAGGTGCAAACTAAATTCAAAATGGGTCATCAATTTGATGATCTGTGGATTGCATCGTTTTCACCTTTTTCACCAGTGATGGAGAATGTCTCTATGTCTAAAAATTTCGGCGCGCGAACTCTTCTGGGCTAAGCCCCGAATGTGTCAAATTCCTAGAGACGCCCCTGGACGCACACTCCCCTTCTTCCAACATGATCATCTTTTTATATGTCTTTCTTCTGCGTCATGGGATTATTTCTCCATCACTCTGCACCGGTACTCGCCCTTATTTGGTCTAGCATCCTTCTCTATTTCCTAAATGTCTGCTAACCTCCATGACCTCTGAGGCCTTCTTAACTTGACCTGTCTTGGCCTGTGCCAAGCCAGACACTAGTTCCTCTTTTCTGTTGAACCTTGGCCTGCACAGTCTACCTCTAGTTCCCTGTCAAATTACAGCAACTATTCCATCAGTTCAGGTTGCACAACAGCATGTACCTTCCCTCAGTCACAAACAGCAAAACATCTTAAATCACAATCTTATGAAAAGTAACAAAAATTACAGCATACTTCCGAAGGCTAGGCCCGGGATCCTCAACTTCTCTCGACACCCGCCTCTGAAATTCTTTACCACCTCACATCGGTAACACCGACTCTCTCCCGCTCTTTAAAACAAAACTCAAAACCCACCTGTTTAAAATTGCCTATCCACTCCACCATCCCTCACTCTAACATTCCCCTCTATTTTGCACAGTTTTATTTATTTGTATTGTATTATTAATTCTTTCTGATGCTTTATTTATATTTGAATTTTATTATTAGTTATTATTTTAACTTTTGTCAAGTGTCCTTGAGTGGCTTGAAAGGCGCTCTCTAAATAAAAATTATTATTATTGTTGTTGTTATTATGTTTCCATGGAAAGAATCTGAACAGAAATCACAAAAGTGGCGTTGTGTTCTCTCACTTCCACATTTAGACAAGTGATTTTGGGGGGAAATCTGTGACATACAGTGACACAAAACTTTGTAGAATTTGATGTTGTTGGCCTATGCACGCCAGGCAAAGAACACCACGAAGAACCTTCCTTCTCTCCCTGTACTGTACTCCCTGGAATAAAGGGTTTTTAACTTTAACTTAACTTTTTCATTTATCTGCCAGAAGGAATTATGTGACACTCTGTGTATTTCAAGTATGAACCTTATATAAACTTAAATAAAGTTTCAATTTGATGTAACAGACCCCCAGACATTTTTTTTTTTACTAGGAGCACTGTGACACCTGATTTCAAAACTTTAGCACGAGCAGAACATTTAGGGGCACACACTGTAAATCAACATGCAATGCAAATTTTCTTATTTCCTTTTCATTCATGATCCTCTCACACATTGGCCTGCCACCTGTAATGACAGATTCCAGATTCCTAGTTGCCCATTTTACATTTTACCAGTGTTTTTCTTACTCTGGTTGCACAATCACATGTGCAAGTAGATGAAAAATGTACTTGCGTCGTCTCAAACTTAAGGGGCAAAATGTACCCATTTAGTGGAAGTCTGGAGCCCTGTGTAAAATATCTGAACTTCTACTATGATATAATTTGACATACTGAGACACGCACACACTGTTCAGTCTCAGAGCCTCTGTTTCTTTGGCCTCGTCCTTTAAAGTCCCCCTCCCACGACCTTTTTTGGTTATTTTAAAACCAGCAGCTCATTAGCAATGCAAGTCTGGAGGGTGGGCGGAGACTGCGCTGCTCTGCACCCGCCCAGCCACCTCCTCGTATCCCACGAGAGGTGAATGACGCTCTGATTTTGTTTTGTTTACGTGTTAGCAGCTCAGGTTAGCATTTGCATGTTAGCCAGTAGATGACCCAGAGGAAAGATAAAATAACTTGCAGGAGAGATAATTAAAATGTGCTTTTTTCATTTAATGAACACTGAATAGTCAAGAACCCGTTTCATGTACAAAATAATAAAGAAACATGTTTTTTGTCAGTTTGATCAAAAAACAGAGTGACAAACTTTGTTTTAAATCAGTCATCTGTTATAGACAATACAAAAAAATAAGCAAATTAGAACAAAAGACATGAAGTTCTAGTTATGTACAGGGAGAAATTAACAAACGAACAAAAATGAATATGTAGCCTATTTTACAGCATTACTGACAAAAAATATAATCTAGGAAACATATTTACAGTGGTATTTTTAGTCAGGGTCACACCACAGAATATGATTAGCATGCTAACAAGATATTCCTATTTTTATAGTTTGACAAAAAGAGTTTAGACCTGTGTTAAGTCGTGATTACTACAGTCATAAAGGTCAGTTAAAAGGTGTACAATTAACACATAATACCTTTACCTTTGACCCGTCCATTTGCTTAAAATCATATCATACCATATCATATCCATACATCATACATCATACCATATCATAATTCTGGCTAGCTGATTTGGTTACTATGCTAGAAGAAGTAACTCCCATTTAAAGGACAACTCAACCAGACATGTTTGACATGGATAAGTCTTAATAAACACTACAGATTGCATACGAGAGAACAATAATGTTGATGTCTTGATGGCGTCTCATAGACAAAGTCTCTGTCTCCATGTCGATCTAAGAGTCGTCGCTGAAGGTGCTAAGAAGAGGTGGACGAGGAGAAGGAGAACGGAGAGAAGGGGAGGACGGAGGAGGTCGCTAGAGGAGGGGTGAGGAGCTGATCACTCCACGCTGGCTCATCCAGGTTTATTTCAACAAATGGGTCCGTGGAGAAAATGGCTAACGAAAAGAGACAAGTTCAACGATGAGACTGGAGATCCAAAGACGTTTAAATGAATACAGTTGTTTCCTTTCTTTAATAATTGACTTCAAAGCTTATCTTGTGTTTTACGTACGTTTTGCACTTTCTCCTAAAAGACTTGGTGATTGATTTACAATTTGTGTCTTACATGGGTTGTTGTTGTTTTCGTTCTGCTGTGTCTCCCCAGCAGCGTCAAAGATCAGGTCGGCGCTGCTTGGCGGTTCGGGCGTCTTGTCTTCTGGGTCGTCGCCTGGTGACGGGCTGGTGTTGCTGGGGGGTGACGTCTCAACGCCGTTTGCTTCTGGCTGTGGTTCTGGAGCTGAAGACCAAATAAGGGAAGAGGTATTAACAAAAAGGTAAGGAAGTGGAGTTACACCACAGCCACTGAAAACATGTTGATGTTGATGGCTAGCACCAAAAGAAGTATTTGATTGTTTACCGTTTTCTCCATCAGAGTCTTTTTCCTCCAGCTGTGGACTCGTGCCGTTGCTTACTGGTGGAGGTGAAAGGTCACTGATGATCACATCATCTTTAGGAGCTGGTCGATCTGAGATACAATGCACAAAAAAGTCAGGATAGTCCTAGTCTTACAGAGTCTGGATAATTTGAATACAGCTGCACAAACACACACCTAGGTCATCAAGGTAGACTTGTTCAAAGCCAGTGCCGGTGGCGGGTTCATTGAAATGATTCATGATGGGTTCTGGTCGCTGAAGATCAAACGAGTACGTCTGGACACACAGATGAGAAAGGAGAGAAATAAAATATGGCACAAAGGAAAAATCAAATGACCAAAAATGATGTGTCCAGTTCGACAACAACTTGTGCCCTCACCCTAGAGACTCTCCTGAGGAAGTAGAGGATGACACACAGGATGATGATCACCAGGATGATCAACACCAGAAGCACATAACCTAGACGGAGGTCGACACAGAGACAGAGCGTGGTGAAACAATCATAGTTTAAGAGTTAAAAACAATAGAAAGTAACCCTGTGTTTACTGTCACAATGCAATCAACTGTGGTTAATTCCTTTTAGACTCAGTCTGCAACCATGGAAAGTGCTTATGAATGACTAGAAACATCTGCAGATAGTCCCTCGGGTCCTCCATGGTTTGGACTGCAGGTGTAAACCAGCCAATCAAGAAACACTGACTATATTTATAATGATAATGATGACGTCGCAACCAGAGTCAAAACATATAGCATATAAAAATGCAGCTTTAGTGCCCTCTGCTGGCTCATACTGATTACTGCAGCTGTTCTACCTTAACCACTGGTGTATTCTGGGAACATCAAGCTTAACTTCACACTGAGAGCCTGAGTGGTTCATTTGGATTTCCTTCTAGATCTGATCATGTAGATGTTCAACACTCAAACTTTTTATTTCAAATTTCAAGTTAGAAAACAGAACATGAGTGAATAATACCAAAGCACAGGGTGTGTACCTGTAGACAGTACACATTACTCAAAAGGACACTGACAGAACAAGAATGAAATATGTCCTTACCCCAGGATGAACCACCACCACTATCCATGTCTTGAATTGTTCCTAAAACATACAGACGGCTATGCTCAGTACAGTTCATCAACATTTCTCTGCTCACGCCCTCTGGTGGACATCAAGAGCAAAACACAATTACAAACTAAAGTGTTTGCTAGACTAAAGCTCTGACATGAAAACAGAGCAGACTGGATAGTATTGATTAGTCAGTGGGAAGGAACGAGGAAGTAATCGTTCCAGATTTGATTCCTGCAACAACATAATAATAAGACTGAAAAATATCAATCAGGTTTCCCAAACCTCAAGATGACTTCCTCAAAATGTCTTGTTTTGTCCACAAACCAAAGAGAGACTGATATTATTTCATAAAGGAACAAAGAAACCAGAAATATTCATATTTAAGAAGCTGAAATTGGAGAATTTTGAATTTTTTCTTTTAAAAAAATTATTGATTTTCAAATTAGTTGACGAAAAATGTAATAATTTATTGTTCGATTAATTGTTGCAGCCCTAGTTTGGATAGCTGTGGTTGATCACTTCATATTAAATCAATCAATATCCTAATCAGCTCAATATTAACACAACAGCTATTCACTTCATACAGAAACAATATTTATTTCCTATGCGAGCACTGCAGTGTCCTTCTTTACGCAGACGATACTGTCATCTATGTCTCCAAATTTTGACAAACTTCCCTCCTATTCTTTGGCATTTTTCACTTGTTTGCTCTTGAAAAGCATTTCTTCCGACCACCTGGGTGTATGTGTGCAAAAGTGACCCGCTGGCCGTTGGGCTTGTGTGTGAGAATGTGTTTGTTTGATGATGTGTCAGATGACGTGCATGTGTTTGTGTATCCACCGGTACAACACAAGAACGTGGCGGTTGTGGTCTGACACACAGGAAGACGAGCTGAGGCACCCAGCTCCTCCAACTGCCTTCTGCATCTGTCACTGACAGATCTGTCAGGTACCTGGTGAAGAATCTGCGCTGGCCGTTGTCGCCGTAGAAACCGCCTCATCATCACCCCCAACGCCATTTGCAATGGTGCTGGCCAAGGTCGTAGCAGGAGTCTCTGCGCCGCTGCCACCGTCTGCTGTCGTGTTGGACGAACTCTCATTGTCAGCCTTCGTCTTTGTCTTTTCAACAGAGAGAGAGAGGTTATTATACAGTTATTATATAGAAATATGTCGTTTTTCTTCTTCTCTAACTAAATTAAACTCACTGACCTGTTATTTTTTTATTCATATAAACCTGGCTGGAGTGGCATTATTCAGTCAGGTCCAGCTGTAGTGCTTTAATTGTTTCAGATTAATACTATTTTTGATTTGGACTGCAACAATCGATTATTTTCTAGGGATGCAACGATACCACCTTTTTTCAAACCGATACGACACCGATACTGGCTCTGAGTACTTGCCGATACTGAGTACCGATGCCAATCCTTCTACCACGACAAGAAAACAAACGATTAGGCAAAATGCAATGAATTGGAAGAAAATTTTCTTCTCTGCTTGTTATTGCGGTCTTCATGCAGAGCAATTGCATGCACTGGTATCGGTTCTTGGTATCAGTGAACTTTAGCGAGTACGAGTACAAGTATATTACAACAGTATCAGACCGATACTCGATACCAATATCGGTATCGGTGCATCCCAACTTTTTTTTCTTTAAAAAAAACTACTCCAACTTATCATTCGATTATCAAAATAGTTGAAGATTAATGAATCGGTTATTGTTTGATTAATCGATTAATTGTTGCAGCTTTATTTTTGACATTTTGACATTTTAATCGATATAACTCATTTTATTTGCGGTTCTAGTTGATTCATGATGCTCATCTTCATGTAAAGTGAAGATATTATTGTTACTGATGTGAGGTTTCAGGTTTCAGGTGCAGAGGTACGACTTCCTCGTCTCAGGTTGGTTCTTACCACATTGTCTGCTGAGAGATCGTGTGTTGCATTCATTGAGTCGGGGCTGTCAAAGTGTCGGGGTATCGGTGGCGCCGTGGTGATGGTGATGTTATTTTCAGTTTGATTCAGTCTCGGCCCTGAGCCTCCAGGTGCAGCAGGGGCCACGGGGGTCGGGGGGGCCGGGGGTACCAGGGGGGTAGGGCTGACTGTGTCAGAAGTAGAGGAAACACACTCAGTCAGCCAGAGGTTTTCTAAACGGCAGTACACCATAGATGCAGGAAGTGGGCACTGTCGCTATGGCTACAACTCACGTGCCAGTGATGGAGTTGGGCTGGCACGGTAGCACGGCTTTGCAACGCAGTGCAGCACAAACACAACCTGCAGTGGACAGTGTGATTGGTTGTTGGGTAAAGGACCAATCACAGCTCATTCAGAATCTCTGTCTGATCTCTGATTGGTCAACGGAACAAGCTGCTGCATTGTCCCGCCCACCTGGGCCGTTTTATAGGGGAGAGAGGTGATGATAATTCTAGGGGCCCAATGCCCAGTGGGGCCCACAAAAAACCCCAGTCTAACCTTTGTATGACTGAATTATTCTGCATAAGACCCTGACTAGTACTCATAGTAATGCTGCGTTAGCATCAAAACTAAATAAAAAAAATGATAATACGTATGTAGTCGAAAAATCAGGGGCTAGGGGCCCAGAATTTCTAGCAACGGCCCTGCCGCCCACTGAACGCATCAGTCCTGAGTCCCATTAGAAGAAGAGAGAGTTATGTAGGTTTTCAAAAATCATATTCTGAGGAAATCACTTCACATGTGTCCTCTTAAAGTTTACAGTCTCATGATCGTTGTTTAGTTATTTATCTCTCTTATTACGCATATATTGATTTTTTTTCCTAATCTAAAGTAATATGACCAAAAGACTGGACTCTGGAGTGGAGAGTGTTTCAGTTGTAGCAGTCAGAGGCAGATGGCCAACGAGAGGAGATGTTGGTCACTGTGTTGTGTAGACGAGGTGTGTGCTGGTACCGTACCCTGGCCGTCTTTGGTGGGGGGTTGTTCATCAGCTCGTCCTCTGGAAATCGTAGAAACTGCCAGAACTGAAACAGACGGAGAGAAAAACATTAAAACAATGCAGTCAACTTAACCTTTAACATAAAGTCCAGGGGCGAACGTTAACAATGAGAGGCGTCATGCAGCTGTTAACCACGCAGAGCTGCTGCTGCTGCTGCTGCAACACATCCTCATATGTGTGAAGACATTGGTGTGAAAACAGCAGGACAGAAACAAGACCATACTGTAACAAAGAGCATTAATCATATATGTTCAGCATCATGTTGTTTTTTGAATTAAGCAACAATTTTCTTAAATCGTGAGGAGGGAATATTCACTGTGTTCAGGAACATGTTCAGCATCATGTTGTTTTTGAGGTGGAATGATCGAGGTCGTGTTGATAAACAGCTTGGATAAAAACAAAACAAGCATGTTGTTGTTTTTCCTCATTTTCACTAAAACTGTGGCATCTGTGTGTTTCTACTACTTCCTGTCCAAAGACGTCAGGCATCCCCACGTCCTTGGATGAACCTTAACGTACACACAAGTGCAGATTTAAGACAAGAAAATAACAATAATACAAATTCTAACACTGATAACATGGCTTTGTGAGTGCTGGTGAATCATTGCTGTTTCAACTGAAGCAGAAGTTTGATCAAAGGAGTGAAACCAGCAACTCATCCAACTGACGAGAAAACAAACTATGAGTAAAGGCGGGAGCTCTGATCTGAGGACAGATTTAGTCTTCCTCTTCTGCTTTTTTGTACTATAAATACATCTCAACTCTTCAACTTTTTAGAAAGACTCACCAGCACTGAAATAAAACAACACGAGTTAGTAAAAGTTAGTTTTGAGCTGCTGAGCTGAACTCACCCAGGAAACAGAGTCGACTCCACTTCATCATGATTTACTTTCCTTTGTCAGATTTTACTTCCTTAAAGATGGAGGACGATCATCGGCTGCACTTTCTCTTGAATTTTATATATTTTGTTCCTTTTTCTGCGGCGCCGTCGCTTCACCTCGTCTCTCCGAGCTTTCAGCTTTGTTCTCTCTCTCTTCCTCCCTCCACCTGCTCTCTCTCTCTCTCTTGCAATCTCGCAACCTTTCCTCCCCACACGCTCTCTCTCTCTCTTCCTATGTCTGCAGCTCTCTCACTTTTTCTTCTTTCTCGCTGCTCGGTCTCAGTACATATGACATAAGAAGCACAGACACGATAAAAGAACCACATTGAAAATGTTACTTGTAGAACTTTAACCAACAAAATTAAATTGAATGGTAGAAAACTAAAAGCAAAGTCACCACCAAATTAGTTTATTCTCTTGTCCTGGGAAACTGAGGCTCCAATGGACCGGTCCTTTAGAGGTCAAAATATCCCAATATTGTTTGAAAATAATAAGCAGTAATTAAGAAGTTCTCCATAGACCAAACTGCCGCCTCGCCTCAGTTCGGCCTTGGTGGTCGACAGAGGTCCAGACCTTCTTAGACGTGGTCCTCTACAGGATGCAGAGACTGAGCCGTTGTTCTGTTGTCTTCACTTCATTTATTTCATGCACTTTGCAGCAAAAACCTGATTTCTGACCATGAAGCTTTAGTTTAGTCCACTGAAACATCAACGCAAACCAGTCACTCTTATAAGTTGAATGATACATTTAATTTGTTTTTATATCTGTAATTTATTAAGAAATATTCGAGTCTATCGCCAAGGTATGTAGACAAGTACAGCGGCTGTTAATGCTGCAGGTCGTGATGATAGTTTCTAAACTTTAGACGTTGGAGCAGCAGTTTTGGGGGAAACCCCGACTCTGTTTCAATGCAGCTAAAGGCCAGGCACCAGAAGGCATTATTACTGTAACATGCCATTTTACCAGAGAAATCAGCTGGCCTGCAGAGCGCTGCAACCTGACCCCCATCCAACTCCCCAGGACTCTGCAGCCCGGGTCTAAAACATAAAATCTGACCCCATAATGAATAATGCCCATTGTCTTGGTTCAAAATCTGTCCACATACTTTTGGCCAATTAGCTTCGTCTTCTCCACCACCTTTTCTCTCCGCCCTCAAAAATGCTATACATTATTTTTTTTTTACATTTTCCTGTCTAGCCCCTGTGTTTCTCAACAACTCGCCCCCCACGGCCTCTCTCTCTCTCTTCACACTACACTCTCTATGTCTCTGAGTGTCAGCCAGTATAACCAGGAACTGAGTCATCAACCGCAGCTCGAGCTCCATATAACACAGGATGCTGCTTCAGTCTTTACCTCAGCAGCTCATCATTCAATGCTAGTTCTCACATTGTCATGTTTGAAGCCATAGAACAGATAAAACTTCACCAACAACACCAAGGCCATTCAAATTAACTTTAAAAGTCAAGTTGTCATTTTTGGAGAATGTGTTTCTGGCTCTCTGTGCTCTTATTTTGTGATGAATTTTTACTGTTACTTTTACTTACATTGTGTTTAGCATTTTAGCATCATCAGAAATGTGTCAACAAACCACAGACAATAGAAGTGGGCTATTAGTTGGCTAACAGCTGGTCAAAGTGCAGATCATTTATAATGCTGCATACATTGTGTAATAAGGTCAGATCACACATAAAACCTTAGATTTCCTCTTTTTTTTTTTAAATCAAAGACAGAGTCAGAGATAAAGAGCAACGTCATCTGCAAACAGAAACACGACAATAACTTTAGAATTTAACTTCACAATCCAACGAAACAGATTATGAAGGTTTACAGTGTATTTATTTATGTATTTATGATTACAGGCTTCAACATCACGTCCTCACAAGGATACAGATGCATTTTAATATGCTAGGATGCACAGGATGAGGAGAGAATGGATGAGGTCGGGGCGGTTGAGGTTGGCTCTGGACAAGGGTGTCGGGTCGCTGGCGGTGTTGACTGTAGGTACAGACAAGGAAAGAGATGTAACCCCACTACAGTATATGTGGTATAGTACGCAGCTTATTGTAGAACAGACTGGGGTTACCTGGGGGTGAGTCATCGTGCTCTCCCCAAGGTGATGGAACTTCAAAATTTTCAGGTATGTGTACATAGAAATCAGTGTCATTTGATGAATAATTGGAATAATCCATGTATGTTTCATAATCATCATCATCATCATCATCATCATCATCATATCCTCCTGATAAAACAAGTGCAGCAGCTACAGGGATATAAAAACAGACAGAAGAATTAAAAAACGGTGCAACATAATGCCACGTTACAGAAATCTCTTTGAAATGTTTGCACCAATCAGCATCATACGAGGGAAGGAGTCACCGGCAGCAACTGGTTTGATATGAATCAGGAATTTAAAGGCAAATCTTCCCCAATTGTGGTTTGTTGTTGTATAGTTTCCTCTTTGACGCTAGTTGATTGTTCATTCACTCTGCTAAGTTTTCATTTGAATTGCAAAAGCATCTATCGGTGTACTCACACCCCATCTGGTGCCTGACGATGCAAAAACAAAACAAAAAACGAAGTCGAGAAACAAAGCAGGTAGTGAAAGCCAGACTCACCGAGAGCCCACGTCAGCAGATAAACCTTCATCTTTGTCATCGTCGTCTTCTTCTCCTTCTCCCCAGTAAGCATCTGGGTTCGACTTAACAAACTTAAAGCTCTCCTCTCAAACTCACCGAGACAATCTGTCTGCTGAAACAGGAACTAGCCGACCACATCAACACTTGTTCACTCACGGTATACTGTCAATTTATTCAGCTTAGACAACGAGCCTCCGCCCGCTCTCAGAACAGTGTGTACCATAGCGTGACAGTTGAGGTTCCTGTCACTATGCCTCCAATTGATCATGCGCCCTGGCCTGGCTACTTGGCCGACGGGATGTCCCTTTGGCCAAGTGGTTAGCGCGCATGACTCTTATCCGGACGGTGTGGGTTCAATCCCCACCAAGGAAAACAGGTAACAAGAGTTAGGGTTGAACTGGAGCTGTGATGACTATGAGAGTGAGCCGAGCCTGTCAATGCTGACGTTGGCACATTGGTGTTGGGACATTGGCGTTGGCGCGTTGACGTTGACGTGAATCTGGTAAATATATGCTACAGTAACTATATTCACTGTAAACCCACTTCTAATCGTAACCAAGTCAAGTTCACTGCAGGTTTGTACCAAGTGAAGTAGCTACATCAGGGATGAGATGTTTGGATCTAATTTCAAAGACTTTCACGTCACCTCAAGTTGGGATATGATGATTTTTAACATCACTCATCATCACCTTTTAAATCTACTTCTTCGTTGATCTGTTACCTGTTGGGCCCTGCCATCAGTCAGAAGTTATAGGGTTAGGCCCCCATTTAAAACAAAAAAACACTGGTGGGCCACCATGACACCGGCTCAACAAGTTTCATGGGAAATCCTGAACAGTACATTTGGCATATAGAAGCTCATTTAGGTCACAGCTGGTTAGAGTGCAGCTAATTTATTCATGCTTTATTCACCTTGACACACTAAGAAGACTTATGATTGACGAAAGAGACTGTTCTGAGATCCTAATTTGTGGATGCAGAATTTTAATCAGAGACAGAGTTAGAGATGTAAAGTGACATCATCTGCAGACAGAAACAACACAATTTAATTTTTTAGAATATAATGAAAGAGATTCTGAAAACTGACAGTGCATACATGATTACAGGGTTCAACCTTCAGGTCCTCACAGCAAAGACGATACAGCTGCATGTTAAAATGCTAACATGCACAGAACAAGGAGAACAAAGCTGAGACAGGGGATGTTGAGGTTGGCTCTGGATGAGATCCACTCATCGTAGTCTGTAGGTAGAGAGAGAGATGTAGATATGTTTTCCCTAATTATATGTAGTACATACATGTATTGTACAGTAGTTTAGTGCAGGACAGACTGGGGTTATTGAAGTCACTGTTGCCTCCCTAAAGTGATAAGAGGGATTTTTTCAGGTATAAATTGGTAAAACTCACCATAAAATAAAAATAATAATTAAAAAACTCACCATAATAAACTGAATAATTGGAATAATCAGAATAATTGTAGTTAAAGCTTTCCATGTCATTAGGATAATCACCATTGGACCCTCCTGATAACACGAGTGCAGCAGCTACAGGGATATAAAGACAGTCGGATAAATAAAAACATATGTTTAGATAAGTTATGACTGCATGTGAGTTAATCTCTTCTCTTTAAACCTTACTGTACCATCTAGTGCACCACACCCCGGCTGGTGCCTCAAGGGACATGTTATGGCTCAAACGAAGCAGGGAGTGAAACACAGACTCACCGAGAACCCACGTCAACAGATAAACCTTCATCCTCGCCGTCTTTTTCACCTCCTATTCTCTTCTTTTTCTTTTTGTTGTTGGTCTTCTTCCAAATGCCAGTCAAAAGACTCACCAGAGTTTCTCCAGCTGACAAACATAAACCTCTCCTCTGGCACTTACAGAGACGATCTGTCTACTGAAACAGGAACCAGCCGACCACACAGGCTTCTTCACTCGTGACACGGTCAGTTTTCTTGGCTTAGGGAAATTTTCACTTCAAAAGACTTGAGATCATCACAAGTTGGGATAATAAGTTGAAATGAAACCTCCTTGATAATGTCAAAATATGCATTGCACTATGATTGTGATTATTGATCAACAATTGACTTTCTCAAACTGGCAATCACAAATTCCCAAGACCATTTGATTGGATTTATCCACCAATCCAATAATGACAACCACAACTAAGATCAAACATAAAACTTTTACTTAAGGTAGTGAAACAGAACAGTTCAAGTTGTGGTGACAGATTTAGAGATAAAGTGTAAGATCGTCTGCAAACAGGAACACCACAACAATTTAGGGATACAAACTTAAGAATGTAATTGAACAGATTTAGGGTTATTATTATGATTACATCAACATCAGGTCCTCCCAAGCAAACATGATACAGATGCACTTTAACACACTAGCATGCACACAACAAGGAGAGCGAAGATGAGGCCGAGGACGGGCGTGTTGAGGTTGGCTCTGGAGGCGGGGCTGGAGGCAGGGTTTCCAGTGATGTTGACTGTAGGCAGAGAGAGAGGTAGAGAGAATGGGTCGTCCATTAAAACACAGTAACACTAGTGTTAAGCAGGACATTTTCATTATGGTGTCATCATATCCTCTAAACACTAGGCCCAGGTTCAGGAAACACGGTTGTGGCAAAAATGCATGAACTCCCTAAACTCTACACACTTGCAGGTAACACTTAACAATAAAGGTCCCTTAATTAACGTTAGTTAGTACATTTTAAATCATAAGTAGATGTGACAGTTGAGGTTCCTGTCACTATGCCTCCAATTGATCCTGCGCCCTGGCTACTTGGCCAAGGGGACGTCCCTTTGGCCAAGTGGTTAGCACGCATGACTCTTACCCAGGAGTATATAATACATAATAATGATTGTTAATATATCTGTAAACAGTTAATTAATGCTTAATCATGCACTAATTAAGGGATCGTTATTGTAAAGTGTTGCACCACGTCTCTTCATTGGACACCGTCATTAGTTATCAAGAGTTGTGTAGTTTTTTTAACGGTATTTTTTGGTTGTCATCTTGCCAGCGCTGCGTCCCTGTGTAAACTCTACTCAGATCTCAGAATCAGATGCTGAAACACAGTCTGCTCTTTCCGTTTGTAGTTTTACAGGCCAAAGGTCCCGTCCACATCGCATCAGGATGTGGAGACGTTCAGAGTTCGTCTCGGTAGCTACGGCAGCTGGGTTTCGACTGAGGAAGTTTCCAGGTAGATCAACGGTCGACTGACTGATTCATCGTCAACATTAAACCTGCATGAAGTGGAGAGCAGGCTGGTCTAAATCATAAAGACATAAAGAGTAGAGAGGGCTGAAGGTTACCTGGGCTGTTTAAGCGTTCCCTGCCATTTCCATCAAAGTCGCCACTGCCATCGGACGGAGAACCTTCTTCGTTGATTCCAACTTCATCCTCATCATCATCAACCACTTTGTATTGTTCACTTGATCCTCTTGATAACATGAGTGTGGCAGCTGTGCAAAAAAAACAAGCAAACTTGAGAATGCGTAACAAACATATGCTGCACTTGAAAATAAGAAATTTGTTCTTAATTTGCTTGCCTGGTTAAATAAAGGTTAAATAAAAAAATACAACAATAAAACACAGAGTTGCAACAGTCTGAAGGAACCCAACCGCCAACTGTCACTGACGAGTCTTGAAAGTTTAATGAAAGATCGTTATCTAAGATGCTTCCTTGCGTTCTGTATTTTCTCAAGATTTCAATCTCTAAAATATTCAATAAACAAGTCTTATTATGTAACAAACATGATGCTTTGCACCCATTTGCATTAGTGTCTAAAACACAGTTTGACCCTTGAGGCTCTGAATCGACGGCCAGAGCTTTCTGCAACACATTCTGCACACGTTGGTTTTGTGTCTTGTTAATTTTAACCAGCTGCTGATGGAGCCACTGAATGTCTGAGGTTTCCTGTACGATAGCAAATCAGAAAATACTATTTACTGTGGCCGTCATGTGTGTGATGTGAGGTGTGATATGGGAACTCAGTTGCATCGGACTCGTCAGATACCATGCAAGGGGAACTGCTGTCAACAAGGTTAAGATGCATCAGATAGAAGACATGCCGCTGCATGTCTTCTATCTGATGTATGTATTATCTCATATCTTGTCAGCGAGTGCACAAGTTGATATTAGCAATAATAAATTAATTGAAGTTGATTTAAAGTTGTGCTCAAGTTGTGTTTCAAGTTTCAAGTTTCTGTCTCTGGTTAATGATCAGTTGATGAGCACAGAACTGATGGTAAGTAACTCGACTGAAACCCACATGACAGTGCGGTACAAGAGAAGTCTTTCAGGTTGACATTTCAAACTAAACACAGTTAACCACAGCGTTTTCTCTCTCCACCAACTTACCAAGAGCCCAGATCAGCAGGTAAACCTTCATCGTAGCCATCACCATCAACTCCTTTTCTTCTTCTTCTTCTTCTTCTGCCTCTCCTTCTTCTGTTCCTTCCAAATGTCAGATGAGAGAAGTGACTGTCTCTCCAGCTGACAGTGTGTCTCTGCCATCACCTCATATCTCTGTGTGCATATATTCACCATACGCGACAGGAACTAGCTAACCACAGCAGAAGACATCACCACCAGACATGCTGCCTCAGCTAATAATATTACACTGCGAGACAGTAGCTACAGTACAGTGACAGCCACTGTCGCCAAACACTCAAAAAAGGACAATTTATTTTACACATTTTAATTTATCACTGAATCGCATGCAAAATGCATCGAACAGAAAATTAATATTTGTTGTGTTTGTTCTTATTGCTGTTTAAGATCATTATTTATGACTCTGGGCTCATTGCCCAGCAGCGGAATGGCTTTAATCTCACCGATGGTGATGATAATGAAGAATTACGTGCTTAAAACAGTGTTTTACAAGCAACACATTTGCAGAAATGACAGTGTGGCTTCCAGCTCAGCATTTCTTCTCAGTAGCCTATAGGTTAAAGTTCACTTTTTCAATCAATGATAAAGAAACTGAAGCATCTTTAAAGACACAGACATACCAACCATAGACTCTGTAGTTAATGAACCATTCAACTCATCCTCCAACGGTCTCATTTTCATGTCTAATCACGCACAACTTTCTCGGATGAGACACAAGGCAGTCAAGCTGAAACTGCTCCACATTGTTTCGTGTCATTCTCAGAACAATGTGTGTTTCCTCTCTGAACATTTGTGTGTTGCTATGGTGAGGGTGACATGACATTCAGTTTGTTTTTTTGTCCTCGATCTGTTGAATTGGGCCAAAGTTGTGGTTGTGAAGGTTTCACTGCTAAAAAGAAGTGTAATCATTACAAAGAAGAATCCTGTTTGCATTCATTTTAGTTAAATGTGATGGTGAGATGAGATGGTGTCATTTCCTTTGCTGCATGCCTCAATGCACTGTGCTGCCACTGATGCCTTAAAGGGATAGTTCAACAGTTGGCCCATTGCCATAATCCTTATAGTCATAGCAGTAGGTTTGTTACCTTTAATTGTCAGTGCAAGCTATTTTTATAACAGCGAAGCAGAGCTGTGAGCTGCTCAGAGCTACGCTACGGAGGCTCATGGGATTTCTTGGTTTCCCTCATCAAACCCACCAAATACACAATCCAACAACTCAAAAACGCTGTCATGAACACATTGTGAGCTGCACATTCACCGCGCTATTAGATAATAGCGGAACGTTACGAGACGGAGCTGTTTCAGAGGTAAATTCATGCAAAGCCACTGTTAAAAAGGCTGTCTATGAGCAGAAGAAGAAAAGAGAGTGGTTCATGACTGGCCACTAGAGGGCACACTGTTGCTGTTCTGCCTAGCAACAGGAGCCAGTTTTGATTGATTTTGTTTAACCAATAGCAGTAAAGGTCACGAAAGGTGATGCTGGCAGTTTTTTTTCAGTAGTTTTCCTGTGTTCCAGAGCTAGTCCAGTTTAAGAGGGATGTGTGCGTCCATTTGTTCTGTAAGTAAAGTACAGTTTGATATTAATAATTAATATCTGGTGAATTGTAATTGTTTTGTGTTAATTAATACACAGTGGTAAACTTTTAAGTTAATATTGGTTATTCACCTGTGGTTTATGAAGATGCTAACAATAATGTGATTTTCACTCTTTGTTGTATAACTCCTAGAAACCACACACACAACTTTATTAAAGACCTCTTCCTGCAATCCACGGCCTGGTTATTGAGACCCACCAGAGTTCTGACCGGACTCTCCACAGTGATTCGTGCTCTCCAACCACCCTACATCTAAAGTCTATTTTTCACTGGTCCTTCGAGCCGGATAGACGGATTACTGTGGGAAGATGCCCAAGCCTGAGCCAGAGGATGCAGGTTCCCGACCACTAAGGCAGAGAGCAGTACCCTCTCACCTGTCGGATTACGATTTAACTGGACCAGGATCCCAGAAGGGGGCCCAGCAGAAGGGGGCCCAGAGCCAGGTTCCCCAAGACACAGGAGAAGATGAGCAGGTCGAGTCGGCAGCAGAGGGACGCTCTGGTACCACATCTCCCATCAGCCAAAGCCCTCCACCAGACCCAAACATGGTGGATGAGGAGTGGGAAAAGATGTTGAAGGAGATGCGACTGGATCAGAGCCACCCAGCTAGCCAAGCACCAGATCCACCCACCAAATGGCAGCAGCTCAGCAGAGAGAATGCAGCCCTGAGGCACCAGGCCAGCCAGGTACCTGAACTCATTGCAGCATTAAAGGACATGAGGCAAGCCAACACCGACCTCCGCCAACAGGTGGATTCTCTGGTGAGTGAGATCAGGAACACACCCAGGCCAGCTACATCACATGCACCTTCACCTCCATGCCCACCACCAAGTTCAGATCCCCATGGGCGTGAGAATTATCATCCAACATCAGTCTATATGCAATATAGAGAACAACATGCTGATCCCAGGGAAGCCTACTACCCCCCACCCAGGCCTAGCGACAGGTTAGCAGAGCATCTCTCTCACCTCAAAGTATCACAGCGGGTACCAGTGGACTCCCTCTACCCCCCATACTCTTCTGTCCCTCCTCAAGCAAGCTACCCCAGGGCAGACCAGTACGGCCAGAGAACCCCACCGAGGCCAGCCTACCACCTCTATGACCCACGATATGGTCATGTAGACAGAGCAGACGGCGACTACGCCCCATATCAACCGCCTTATGCAGACCTGTCATTCACTCAAGAGCATACTTACCGAGGGCCTAAGCCATCTATCCCACCTCTGATGTCACCAGACCCCAGAGAGTTTTCAAGAATGAAGATTGCACTGGAGAATATCCTCCCGAGTGACGCCACCGAGCGATTCAAGTTTCAAATCCTCACAGACCACCTCAGGTGTGAAGAGGCCTCGCTTGTGGCAGACTCATACAGCAACTCCAGGCAGCCTTACACAGACACGATGACGGCCCTCACCAAGATGTACGGGCAGCCACACAAACTGGCTGTACAACGCATCGCAGAGTTTATGGATGGTCCAGATGTCCGTAGTGGTGATGTGAAAGCTTTTCGCCTGTTTGCTCTTCGTGTACGCTCTTTGGTTGGCATGCTGCAGCAGCTGGGGTCAAGAGGTCACATGGAGCTGCAGTGTGGATCTCATGTATCCAGGTTACTCGGGAAACTACCCCATGACCTCACCGCCAGCTTCAAGAGATTCATCCACCCCATGAGAGTAGCTATTCCCACACTCACTGACTTGGCTGAATGGTTGGAATACGAGCTTGAGGTGCAAGACGACAGTGTGAAAGGTGCCAGCTACAGACGAGAGGAGTCCTCTACCCGAAGGAAGGAGAACCGGAGAGACTCCAGGCCCGCCAGCAAGCCCACCACGATCCTCCTTGGCACAGGTAAAGCAGCAGACCCAAGCACTTCTACACCTCCATCAGCATCAGCCCCTCCAGTCCACAGCTTCAGCAAGAAGGAGAAGGGGACAGCCTACTGTCCATATTGCGACAACAGCAACCACTATCTGAACAACTGCACCAACTTCAGGCAGCTGAACAGAGAGCAGAAGGAGGTGTGGATCAGAACTAACAACAAGTGCTGGCGTTGTGGGCGTGGCCACCAGGCAGCAAAGTGCACCCTGAAAGCCCCCTGTAAGACATGCAACAGGAAACATCTGCTTGTGCTACATGATGTGAATGAGAGAGCAGAGGTTGAAGCACCAGAGACAGCTGCAGCTGAGAACTGTCTAGTGAACACCGCCAGCAGAGTCCTGTATGTTGACCGGCCCACCTACAACTGTAAGGTGCTCCTTAAAATCAGCAAGGTTACCATAAGGAGGGGCAACCGTTCACTGGAGGCGTACGCTGTTCTTGATGATGGCTCCGAGCGAACCATCCTGCTTCATGCTGCAGCCAAGAAATTGGGTCTGAAAGGCAAGCCAGAAGAATTAGCCCTGCGCACGGTCAGACAGGAGTTGCAGGTGCTTCACGGGGAGGCTGTGTCTTTCACCATATCTCCCATGGATGATCCCAAGAAGCAGTTTAAGATCCAGAGCGCTTTCACCGCTAAGCAGCTGGGACTGGCAGAGCACACCCACCCCACAGCAACACTGCAGAAGAAATACAGACACTTAGCTGGGTTGCCTCTACCGACGCTGGATAGAGTTCATCCTGTGTTGCTGATCGGCTCTGACTGCACTCACCTCATCACGCCAATAGAGCCAGTTCGATTGGGCCCTCCTGGTGGACCAGCCGCCGTGAGGACGCTCCTAGGATGGACTCTACAAGGCCCTGCACAAGACATGAAGGTCAGCTTTAATGCACCACAATGTCTCTTCACCTCCACATTGTCCCCACTTGACCTCTTCTCTCATGTGGAGAAGCTGTGGCAGATGGATGTACTTCCTTATCGCAGTGAGAAGCTGGCCACAAGATCCCGCCAAGACCACGAAGCCATTCAGCTCCTTCAAGAGCAGACCATCAGAGTGAATGTCAACGGCACTGAGCGCTACGCCACACCTCTCCTGAGAGTTAAGAACATGCCTCAGCTACACGCTCCACCCGAAGCCGTCTTGCCGCAGCTTAGGAGCATAGAGAGGAGGTCATTGAAAGACGCAGAGCGAGCCACCGCCTATCAAGCAGAGATCGACAAACTGGTAGAGGCAGGCTATGTTGTGAAGGTGGAGCCAGATCAGGTGGAAACCAAAGAAGAGTCCTGGTATATACCACATCATATAGTCCAACATAATGGAAAGAACCGTGTGGTGTACAACTGCTCCTTCCAGTATCAAGGACACAACCTGAACGAGCTCCTTCTACCAGGCCCCCCCTTAGGCCCTTCATTGCTCGCTGTGCTTCTCCGCTTCCGAGAGCATGCACTCGCCTTCAGCAGCGACATCCGCGGGATGTTCCACCAAGTGCGGCTGCTCCAGAAAGACAAACCACTGCTGCGGTTCCTGTGGAGAGACCTGAAGCCAGAAAACCCACCAAGTGTGTATGAGTGGCAAGTCCTCCCTTTCGGGACCACCTGCAGTCCCTGCTGTGCGACGTTTGCACTGCAGAAGCACGCGCAGGACCACAGCCAGCCAGAGGAGGACGTGCGAGTCATCATAGAGAAGTCATTCTACGTAGACAACTGTCTACACAGCTTAACTTCCAGAGAAGCTGCTCGAGCTCTGGTGGACAAACTGCGCCATCTTCTGGCCGAGGGAGGATTTGAGCTGAGGCAGTGGGCCAGCAACGACCCGTCCATCATCACTCATCTCCCCTCTGAAGCCAGGTCAGACACCTGTGAGCTGTGGCTCAGCTATGGTCGGCCCGACGTCCAGGAGTCAGCCCTCGGTCTGCACTGGCATTGCCAGACAGACACCCTGTCCTACAAGCATCGCACGGTGGACTGCTCAGTGGCCACAATGAGGAACATATATAAAGTTCTTGCCAGCCAATATGATCCTCTTGGCTACATAATACCCTACACCACCAGAGCGAAGGTTCTTGTTCAGTGCCTGTGGAACAAGAAGAGAGACTGGGACGACCCGCAGCTCCCAGACGACCTGCTGCATTCCTGGCGCGCGTGGGAGGCGGAGCTTGAACACCTGTCTAAGGTAACCCTGCCCAGGTGCTACTCCAGCGATGATATGGACCACCCCCGCAGTGTGAGAGAGATCCACGTGTTCAGCGATGCCTCAGAGCAGGCGTACGGAGCCGTGGCCTATCTCAGGACTGAGAACCCACAGGGCAAGGTTGAGGTTTCTTTCCTTGCTGCACGGTCCCGTGTGGCCCCCAAGAAACAGCAGTCCATCCCTCGTCTGGAGTTGTGTGCGGCCCTCACCGGCGCCCAGCTCTCCAAAGTCGTTACCACAGAGCTGACCCTCCCCATCTGTAGCCTCACTCTATGGTCCGACTCATCAACGGTTCTCACCTGGTTGTCATCAGATTCATGTCGCTACAAGGTTTTTGTGGGAACGCGTGTGGCGGAAATCCAAGAGCTGACAGGATCTGCTACGTGGCGATATGTGCCAACAGGTGACAACCCAGCAGACGACATCACACGAGGTCTCACTCTCCAGGATCTGGCTGATGGCGGCAGGTGGACCCATGGCCCAACATTCTTGAAGCAGCGGCCAGAGGATTGGCCAAAGCCCCCATGCCCCCCCCCTGATGAGCCAGAAAGTGAGGTGAGGCAATCTGCTCTGGCTGTGCTGTTGACTACAGTTTCAACTGTGCCTGATCCACAGCAGCATCAAACCCTGAGTGACTACCTGGAGGCCGCTGCCCGCCAGCTGCATGGGGCGGCCAACTCTGCAACCCCGGTGACAGCTGATGATTATGCTGCTGCTGAACTGGAGGCCTTGAAACAGGCACAACGAGACTCATTTCCAGAGGAGTCTGCTCTGCTAACTGCAAGCAAACAAGTGGCAAAATCCAGCCGCCTCATGTCACTGGCTCCAGAGCTCGACGAGGCAACAGGGCTCATCAGAGTGGGAGGCCGTCTCCGCCGCTGCAGCGAACTCACAGCAGACACAATTCACCCCATTGTCCTCGACCCCCAGCACCCTCTGACCAGGCTGATCATACAAGACTACGACGTCAAGCTGCATCATCCGGGGCCGGAGAGAGTGTTCGCAGAGATCAGGAGGAGGTTTTGGATACTGCGAGGGCGTGAAGCAGTGCGTCGACACCAGAGAAAGTGCACAGAGTGCAGAAAGTGGAGAGGGAGACCTGATCCACCAAAGATGGCTGACCTCCCCCCAGCTAGACAGCGCACGTTTGAGCCCGCCTTCTACTCGACCGGCGTCGACTGCTTTGGGCCATATGTCATCAAGATTGGTCGCAGGAATGAGAAGAGGTGGGGAATACTGTTTAAATGTATGACGACCAGGGCAGTTCATGTAGACCTTCTCAGCAGTATGGACACTGACGCGTTCCTGATGGCTCTGAGACGCTTCATCGCCCGGCGGGGAAAGCCTCATGAGCTCCTGTGTGACCAAGGCACAAACTTCAGAGGAGGAGAAAGAGAGCTGTGGCAGGCATTCGAGTCCCTCCAACCCGAGCTCCAAACACAACTTGCCAGCCAGCAGATCCGATTTGCTTTCAACCCCCCAGGATCACCACACTTTGGAGGATGCTGGGAGAGAGAGATTCGTTCTCTCAAGGCTGCACTTCAAGTCACCATTGGGGCCCAGACAGTTACAGAGGAGGTTCTGCGCACTGTTCTCACTGAGATCGAAGGAATCCTGAATTCCAAACCTCTCGGATATGTCTCATCAGACATTGCGGACCCTGATCCCATCACCCCTAACTGTCTCCTCATGGGGCGGCGGGATGCCTCCCTGCCCCAGGTCGTCTATGACGGCCCAGAGATCCTAGGCCGGCGGAGATGGCGACATAGCCAAATACTGGCTGACCAGTTCTGGAAACATTTCCTCAAACATTACCTTCCCGGCCTCCAGGCCCGGCAGAAATGGATAACGGAAGCTGTGGACCTGCAAGTGGGGGACATTGTTATGATTGTTGACAACCAGTTGCCCCGGGCCCTCTGGCCCGTGGGAAAGGTCACTCAAGTCTTTCCCGGAGCTGACAACCGCGTTCGGTCTGCCGAGGTATTGGTGAAGGACAGAACGTACACCCGACCCGTGGCAAGACTGATAAGTCTCCCTGCTCTTCCCGAAGAGGACTAGAAGCCTTTACAGTGGTTCGAATTCACTCCCTGAATTCGGGGGCGGCTGTTAAAAAGGCTGTCTATGAGCAGAAGAAGAAAAGAGAGTGGTTCATGACTGGCCACTAGAGGGCACACTGTTGCTGTTCTGCCTAGCAACAGGAGCCAGTTTTGATTGATTTTGTTTAACCAATAGCAGTAAAGGTCACGAAAGGTGATGCTGGCAGTTTTTTTTCAGTAGTTTTCCTGTGTTCCAGAGCTAGTCCAGTTTAAGAGGGATGTGTGCGTCCATTTGTTCTGTAAGTAAAGTACAGTTTGATATTAATAATTAATATCTGGTGAATTGTAATTGTTTTGTGTTAATTAATACACAGTGGTAAACTTTTAAGTTAATATTGGTTATTCACCTGTGGTTTATGAAGATGCTAACAATAATGTGATTTTCACTCTTTGTTGTATAACTCCTAGAAACCACACACACAACTTTATTAAAGACCTCTTCCTGCAATCCACGGCCTGGTTATTGAGACCCACCAGAGTTCTGACCGGACTCTCCACAGTGATTCGTGCTCTCCAACCACCCTACATCTAAAGTCTATTTTTCAGCCACTGATGCGCGTTGCGTTCAGGGACAGTTTTTCAGCAAGCAGTCTCTGAATTTACCCTGTATTTACCTTGAAAATGGCTCCATTTCGTAACGTTCCATTATTATCTCATAGCGTGGTGGTTGTGCAGGTCACAACTTGTCCACGAAAGCGTTTTGGAGTTTGGGGATTTTGTATTTGATGAGTTTGATGAGGGAAACCAAGATATTCCCGTAGCCTCCATAGCATAGCCCTGAGAAGCTCACCGCTCGGCTCCGCCGTTCTAAAAATAGCTTGCACCGACAATTAAAGGTAACGGACCTACTGCTATGACTATAGGGATTATGGCAATGGGCCAACTTGCCAAAATGTTGAACTATCCCTTTAAATACATGAATTAATGTAGGACCGAAGAAATACAAAAGGATAGTAAGAAAAAAGAAAGAATCAAAGTATGTATTTTATGGCCGTCTGAAAATCATTTTAATTATTTGTCACATCATCTTGGCAATGATTTAATCTAAAAGGAAAGACAAGACTGCAAAATGAAGACGAGTCATAGCAGTGGTTGACCATCAGGTGGCAGCACTAACTCTCTACAGGCCGAGAGCAGCGCTGCTTGAAGTCACCACAATGGTCTGGGAGCTCAGGTGGATGATATCTGACACAAGCAGGAACTCGAATCACCCATCTTTCCCCCTTGACCTGAACGGGAGCTTAACAGCAAACAATGTCACTTCCTTTCAGGTGGAAATGGACAGAAAAATACAGAAACATTTTCACACAAAATCCACACAATTTACATTAAAAACAATTAAATGCACAGACACAAGAGCAAATAAGATAAATCCAGATCTGATATTTGCATAAGATCATAATTTCACGTTTGTGTCTCAGTTTATTGCACTGAAATCTCTTTGTCGGTCGAAGTATAAGGCCTTGTAGTTACTCTGTAAGGGTGCATGTAAAGACACATCAGGAAAACAAGTTCATTATCGTTAACGTTTCAGCTGTGGCAGCAAGAAAACACAGATTCAAACAAGCCTCTGACTATAGATGCAAAATAACACAACAGGAGGGACGAACTTCAATCTGAAAATCTGTGTAAAATCAAGCTTTTGAATATCGATTGTTTGACAAAAACAACAACAGCTGAATTATGTTGAGCATGAATATGTCTCCAAATGAAATTAAATTTCCATCACGGTGCTGGTATCAATGTAGTAAAGCACATTTGGGCCTCAGGGATTAAAATCATCTTGTATTTTGAAAAAAATAATATTTTAAAAGACATCTAATAGCACTAGTAGTAGCCAGTAGCGTAGTTAGCAGTAGCATAGCTAGCTAGTAGCCTAGCTAGTGGTAGCCTACTATCTTTCCTAAAACCAATCAGCAGTTGTTTGTTGAAGTGTGATCTAATGTAAACATTAAAGTTAGACTATGTAACTAAATCAATAATTATCAACAAACATTACATAGTCTTACTTTAGTGTTTTTCCGTCAGGTTAGCTTTGTGTCATGCATCAAGTTTCTCTTCCAGAGTAGGAGCTTGAATTAAAAAGGCGGGAAATAAAGTCTTCTGCATTTTGAAGTAAGACGGTTCAATAACAATATTAATTTTGATTTTTTTTTTCATATCAAGAAATAAGTGCAAATATTTCAGAAAAATGTAGAAAACTATTTGCATTGATCCCACAAATATATACAAATCTGAAAATGATTTATCTTCAAAATAATCTCCATCAAATTATTTTCATTGACATAAATATCATCCATATTCACAAGGGGAAAACATCAAAATATTCAAGTGCTGCCAGGTACATATATGTATACATAGCGTACATATCTATGCATAAAGACAATATAACTTACTCACACCTGTTGAATTACTCCTCAAGATGTGTTGCATGTTTTGTGCTTGTACATTAAGACTTCACAAGCCCTCAGTCTTCTGCTGGTGGCCAATTAGCAGCTCCTTTGATGAGTCTTCAGCAGTGCCTTGCTCACAGGTACGTCGGTGGCATTGGTTTCCGTTTCTCGGACAGCAGTTTTAAAAACCACCAACGCTCCCCGTTACTCCTCGGCAGAGCGGTCCAGAGCGATGCTGTGCTCCTGGGCGATGGCGGCGAGCTCCTTGAGGAACTCGGCGTACAGGACGATGGCGAACACCCGGCTCTTGGCCTGAGTGGGGATCGGAGGGCAGGGGGGCAAGACGCCAAGAGGGGGTATAGCCAGAGCGTTCCTCACAGATCCGTTAGGAAGAGATGGGTCCAGGATGATGTCGTCATGTTGAGACTCGAGGCACTCTAAGGATCATGAGGAAAAGATCAAACTCAAGGTAAATAAAAATTCATATTGTTCTCTACAACAGTGGTTCTCAACCAGGGATCCTTGGGAGAGTTCAACGGGGTCCCCAACTTCTTCTTGAAATTCTACCAGTTTTTCTTTCTTTTTGATAATTTAAAAAAAAACTTTTTTTGAGAATTTCAATTTTTTTTTTTAGAATTTCTAATTTTTATTTTTGAGAATTTCTAATTATATAAAAATATATATTTTTGATAATAGAGATTTTCCTTTTTAGAATTTACCACTTTTTGTAGAAAAGAAACTTTTTTTTTTTAACTTTTTTTGAGAATTTTTTTTAACCACTTCTTCTTACAAATGTTTTAAAAATTTTGGAGAAATTGTACCTTTTTTCCAGAAATGTCTTCATAATATTTTTAATACTTTAATACTGCCCTAATTTGAATGTACAAAAAAAGTAACATTATCCAGTCTCAGAACAAGTATTTCTGGTGTTTGCTGTCCAATGGGGGTCCATGGTCTAATTTGTGTCAATTTAGGGGTCCGTGATGTAAAAAAGGTTGAGAACCACTGCTCTACAACATCATATCAATACTGCTGATGTAATAATGGAACTGTTGCCACCTCTGTGCACTGTTACTGGTGCATAGATTTCTGTGCTGTAGAGGAAATGCAGCTTCAGGCAGTGAAACCTGCAGCTGCTGGCTTTGATTTCCTGTTGATGATAAGGTAACGAGTGTGTTCATTTACCTCTAAACTTGCTGTCCTGGTCTTTAGCCAACAAGAACCTCCAGGCCTCAGTCACCAGGGTTGGATAGTCTGGTCTGTCCGTCACGTAGCGCTCAATCTGAGCGTGAACCGTCAACAACACCTGCAAACACATGCTCAGCATTATAATTGAGACATGGAAAACAATAAAAATGTATATAAAGGTCCAGTGTGTAATATTTGGCAAGGTTTATTGGCAACTACCCATTTGTATAAGTGTATAATCGCTATAAAATAAAATTTGCTTGGTTTTCATGGAGTCTCCACCAAATCTAGCCAACCAGAGAGCACGTTTCAAGAGTTTTGCATTCATAAATAAACCAACAAAGAAGAAGGAGGAAGGAAACAGAAAATACTCCCAGTCTTCCCAGTGTTACGTTACATACCTGATAGAGTGTGCGAACGTTGGGCTGGTTGTTTGTTGTTTGTTCAGTGCTGAGCAGGAAGGATCTCAGCAGAGGTTGTGGGTACGACGCCAGCTGGGCCAGGATGCCCGTCACCAACAGGTTCACAGCAATGGAGTTCTCCAGAAGGTTCTCCAGGCGGGACAACAGGACGCTAATGAACGGACCTAGGGCAGGGTTAGGAAACAACAGGTTAATTAGTACGCATGTGTGTGCGTGACAGTCAATATTGTTTTTTGTTTCAGGAAGTGTGTTGTACCTGTGAAGGGAACTCCATGTCCACTGCTGCCTTTCTTACTGCTGCCCCTCAGCTCCTCTCCGTCCTCGTCTTCATCCTCCTCTTCCATGACCTCCTCCTCATCTCCTTCCTCCTCTCCGTCATCCCACGAGGAGATAAACTCGAATTCGTCGTAGAGTTTGTCTTCCTCTTCTTCCAGTTTTTGCCTCAGCGTTCGAACTCGCCTCCGAAATGACCCAATGTTGTCCGTGATGTCGTCACAGTCCGGCTCCACCCCGAAGGAGAGCATGAGTTCTTGGTATTGGGACAGGAAGTCGTCCTTCTTTGTCACTTTGCCGCCCGGCAGACTTGGAGGTTTGGAGGTACTGGACGCAGAAACCAAAGGGTCAGGTTCATGATGGCCGTTGGGTACAGTGTTTATCTCTAAACATGGTGGTGGAGGTTGTGTGTTGTGGTGTACGTGCTGCTGGTGTGTCGCTGTGTGATTGTGGTTGGTAACAGTCGAGAGGTCACTCAGGTTGAAGATTTTCTGAATAACTTGATCGTCTTCCTCAACGTCATCGCATTCGTCGATGATGTGATTCTTTCCGTTAAACCCATTGGCGAACAGTTGATGTCCTTTCACCTCCGCGTGTAAATCCATCCAGTTTCTCTCACCTTCTTCTTCCTCCTTCTTCCTCCCTGTCTCTTTTCCACAGAATTCACTCCACCTCACCTCCTTTACAAACTCTTCGCTCCTTCTTTCATCCTTCCCTGCGTCCTCGCTCCTCCTCCTCGTCGACATAATACTGTTAACAGTCTCCATTACCGTCCTCCCTGTCGACGTTAACATCGACGCTATCGACATTCCCGACGACACTCGCTGACCATTCGAGATGGTTCCACGTGCCCTTCGGTTTGCTGCCATGATTCGCTCCAAAATGGCCGCCTTCGTGTCTTTCTGTGCGACCAGATCGTAGACCAGAACGTCGTCCTGGAACTCTGATTCTTCCACGTACGAGCCGTGAACCAACTTGATGGCATTGCGTCGCATTTCCTGGATGTGTTGAGGAGGTAGAGGAGGCGGTGCCAGCACGCCGCCGTTTCCATTCGTCAGCGCCAATGAGGAGAGATCGTCGTCTTCAAAAATGTCGTCCCACTCCAGCTCCAGGGCGGAACCGGCTCTTCCTGCCTGGTTGCCCGTGGAGATGGTGTCCGAGGAGGAGGGGGTCGGGGAGAGGGCCACGGGGGGCGGAGTGATGACCAAAGAGCAGATGGAGTCGCTCTTGGCCCGCTGGACGATTTCCTCCTCATCCTCTATGTCGTCCCCGGGTGTGTCGGACTGGTACTCTTCAGACGAGGGGTTGATCCCGTCATACGGAGCCGACCACAACTGACACGCCCTGCAGGAAGACAACAAAACTCATCTTCATCAAGATGTCAGACAACTCGGTCATTCCTCAAAATTAGAGGTACAGATCTGCTTCTCTAGCGCCATGACAAAGTCTCATATAAGTAATTTACAGGCCGCTAAACAAATAACAAGTAATTGCATTATAATGTCTGGAAATACCCTAGAAATAACGGTCAATTCCATAGTATTGTCCAGAAATATAGCCAAAGAATAACAACGATTGATTGGGTAGAAATAGCCCAGAAGTCACCACCAGAAGACTTGCTGGTGAAAAATGTTGGCCTCTCCCAAAAAAATTGTAAACTTTTACCTTTATGAAGAACATGACATTACCATGAAATTGACCGTCATTTATTGACTATTTCTTGACATTATCACATAATTGTCACATAATTAGCAGCCCTTAAATGAAAATATCTTCTGGGTGGATTATGATTACACAACCTTAGCTGTACTTTGTGTTTAGTGCTTATCAGCTAATGTTAGGATTTTACATACTTTTTAATGTCAATACTTGTCATTGTGATCAAGGTAGCACACTGATGAACCCAAAATACCTTTAGAAAAACTTATTTCATCATCATATTATAGAAATGTATCACATGTGTGGTGTCCAGGATGTTCTAGTCAGTTTAAGCCGATCCCAAAACCTTAACAGAGGATGTAACTCTAGGCCTCCCTTATAAATGTAGTATCAGAGTTTGTCCAGCAGGTGTCAGTATTTCACAACAAAGCAATTCTCGACAGTGACCCAGTGCTCCAGTGACTGAAGAGTTTGTGAATGATCTTATCTTTTGTTAACATGACCAACATACCCATACTCTATTCACCACCTTTAAACTTCCAGACCATAATATTGGACCAGTTTAAGCTGTAGCTCCGCGTTCATCCAACAGGAAACCAGAAGTCAGACACACTAACCTTTGGGAGGTGGCGATGGCCTGACGGGCGTCCCAGAGGTAGTGGAGGTAGTTTACGTCCATCAGGAAGTCTGAACCCCGGCAGTAACCGACGCTGTCTGATACCGCCAAGTCTGAGGACGACGGAGAGTTCAAGTTAATACACACACATGTGTGAAAGTGTGTGGACATACATGTGTTATTTGCACCGACCTGCTGCCCCTTTAGGCCAGTGGATGTGCTCCGAGTGCGACTCTGAGTTTGCGTTGTGGAGATACACGGGACACCAGGAGGGCATGAGGAGCAAGAAGGAGGCGGCGCTGGAGGAGTAACAGTCTCTCTGCGTTAAGGAGCAACGCTGCCTCCTGCTCAGGTGGCTGCAGGGAATCAGATACCTGAGGAGACACAAGATGTTCAATTGATTATTAAAGGGATAGCTCAACATTTTGGCAAATTGGCCCATTGCCATAATCGCTATAGTCATAGTAGTAGGCAAATTCATGCATTTCCAAAATGTTGAACTATCCCTTTAAATGTGAATATTTCTGGTTTCTTTGTTCCTTTACGACAATAAACTGAGTCTCTCTTTGGTTTGTGGACAAAACAAGACATTTGAAGACATCATCTTGCGGTTTGAGAAACACTGACTGACGTTTTTCAACATTTTTTAACATTTTGTTGACCAAACAAATAATCAATTAATCATTTAAATAATAGACACATTAATATAATAATATTATAATAATATAATGAAAATAACCGACAAAACCAAATTCAGGGATTTTTTTCAGTGCGGTCCGGTATCAGCTTCGGACTGACCTGAAGACCAACTGCAGCATGACGTCCTCACAGAACAGACCAATCAGAGTCCTGAACAGAGCCAGCGACACGGTGCCCAGCTGCAGGACAAAACAACACACCACAAAAAGGTTCAAAGGTCATCTTTTTAAAAAATCTGTTGGGCTGCAGAATGTGTGAGAAGTGCGAGACAACGACTGACGGTTGCTCACCTGAAAGGGCGTGTTGACTCTGCTGACCAGCGTGTCCAGGATGTGCACGTTGTCGTGAGTGTGCAGCAGGATGAAGGACAGGAAGGTCTGCAGGAGGGCGGGCTCGGAGATGGAGCGCAGGAACAGGTCCAGGTACGCCGTGGTGGTCATCACCTCCTCCACCGTCAGCTGCACACACACACACCGAACACACAGAGAAACGTTTATACAAACCTGAATGTTCCTGAATAACAAGTTTAACCATCGTCTCTAAAGCTTTATCTACGTCCTGACGTGACACGGATGAACATGGACCTGTTTTTCTCATGTTTTATGTTAATATTAATCTTCAATGGTTATTTTCATTTGTCATTTGTATCTTTATAAAAATATTTTGGTTTATTCTGAATTAGTCGTCTGGAAAACAGGATTTAACATCTGCCCTCTAGTGGTGATCTTGTGTATGACAAGTGTGAATTTGTGTATATTTTTTACATTTTCTGCTACTTTATACCACTCAATATACACATACAGTGTTTTCTTAATCCAATACATTTATTTAGCAGTTTAACTGTAGCTATTAGATATTTAACAAATCAAGGTTTTACAAATTGGTCCCAGAAAATCAGCTACAGCACAAAATGTTTGCGGGACTCGTTATAAAACTTCTCTAATTCTTCTTTTGTAGTTAATTTTTTTTCCATTTATTTTTTCCCCTGACACAAACAACGTAATAAAGGTCAACTAAGGAAGTGGGACAAGTGATTTGTTCATGATTTGTGGAAAAGGAGTGGGATTCAACACAGCGTCTTCTCACTCCTTTTTGATTTTTGTTTCCAATGTTTGTTTGTCAACATGTTCGAAATAAATAAATAGACTTTATGGCACTGATATTTCAACTTTATATCAGAGGAGTTGAGACCTTGTGCAGCGCGGGAGCCAGGACGGGCACCAGGAAGCCGTTGTAGATGTAACTGAGCAGCTGGGCCCTGATGGAGGGATGAGCCACCTGAGCAGAGGAGATAAAGACGGACAGACAGGGTGATGAATCCTTTTCTTCTTTCTTTTTTTTTAAAGAGCCTTTGTGTGAATGTGTGTGTTTGTGTCTGTGTGTGTTTAAATCACCTTGGTAACGGCGCTACAGAAGTCCAGCGAGTGCAGGAAGTGGACGAGAGCTGGAACCTGTCGACCCCAAACACCGGGTAGCAGTGACATCATCAGTTATCTAATTAATTAATCTTGGTCTAGATTCATTTTCAGACTCTTATTCATCCTTCCACTCATTCCTTCATCGTGTCACCCTGTCACTCGTGCACCGTGCGGTCGTCGGGGTTACCTGCTGCCAGTCGGCCTGGTCCAGACAGTGCCAGTCCTCGCTGTAAACCTGCAGCCTGGCCGGTAGAGACGAGTAGAGACCGGACAGACCTGTGGCCAGCACCTGCACAAACACACACACACACACACAAACACATGGGTCAGCGCTGCACAAACACACAAACACACATCTGCTTTTATAGAAATGAAATCCCATAAGGAGCAGAGAATTAGAGCAGACATGAGACAAGAAGAGATGAGATGTTTTCACTGATTAAATAACAAATGATTTCAACCCTTCTCTTTTAACTCAAAAAGATAATTGTTCCACAAGATGCAGAAGAAGAAACTAGAGAGACGACGGGAGAGAAAGAAAAAGGCGGAAATGCAAAAAGAAGAAG
Source organism: Decapterus maruadsi (assembly GCA_030347415.2). NCBI lineage: Eukaryota > Metazoa > Chordata > Actinopteri > Carangiformes > Carangidae > Decapterus > Decapterus maruadsi. The sequence continues at coordinate 4,240,668 of CM064898.1, forward strand.
AAAAGGAAGAAAGAAGAGGAAAGCAAAGGAAGCAACATCAAAGTAAACAACAACAACAACAACAACAACAGCAGCAGCAGCAGCGGTGGTCAAACAGCTGCAGTCTCAAGTCTCGTTAACAATCAGGCCGCCGTCCAATCACGTGCAGACTTGCTAATCCCTCCCCTGAGCGCGAGCCAATCTCACACTGATTTACTAATCTGCTCTCTGCATAAAGATTGAGGTCAGAGTGTGGTCACATGCTCTTAAATCTGACACACACACAAAGACACACACACACAGGTGGCACATACTCAAGTGTCTTTGCTGGAACACACACTGACAGAAACTGGCAGCGGTGGAGCCAACATGGCCGACACGGGAAGTAAACAAAAGGCGCATCGTCATTAAAGATATAATATTTATTATTTCATGTATTTATTTTTGTCAAGCTCTGCTACATGTACATACTTCTGTGTTGTTTCATGTTTGTATAATGTCTCAATAAAGTTTGTAAAAAAAACATTAAATATCTCCATTTTAGCATATCTATTTATTTATTTATTTATTTATTTATTTATTTATTTATTCACTTTATGCATCCTAATACATTGTATTTTTATGTCAAGCTCTGCTTTTTGCACAATAGCCTATTCATTATTCACTCCCATTGTTTTGTGTTTGTGTAATGTCATGTTGTTTGTTTTTGATTTGATAATAAAGTTTGTTTAAAAAAGCATTAAATATCTCATTAACAACTCTCCCATCTGTTTGCATTTAATGCTAATTAGCACATGCTAACACTCGTCTCCCTCATGTTTACCCAGTCATTCATTCCCTCTCTGCGCGGCCGAGCGGCGGCGGCGGCGTGAGCTCATTAGTTTTATTACATAACTGTCATAATGAGATTACAATGCACAGAGGAGATGAATGGAGAGAAGAGAAGCTCTCATCATCACGCTCTGCGCTCAAAAAACTTCACATCATCACGGTCGCTTCAACAAACAGCTGACTCACCAGAAACCACAACAGATTCAATGTGCAGCTTCTTAAAGGGATAGTTCACCCAAAAATGAAATTCAGTCATTAGTGACTCCGGAGTAGTTTTTATTCCTCAAAGTGCATCTGGAGACCCGGGAGGCCGGTTCCTAGTCCAATGAAATCCTCATATGAGAGTCAATAGAACCTGACACAAAACTACAGTAGAGTGTCCTGAAGGGAGATAGTCCAGAGTTTACTTGAAACAACGTCATTTAGGACATTTTTACAGCCTAAACAGTCCTGTGTTGAATTTGCCTGGACTGTATCCCTTCAGGACATTTGGATTGCAGTGGACGAGCAGTGTGGAGGAATATTAAATGGTTTTTCTGTAGCTTTATGGACCTTTTTGTGTCAGGCCCTATTGACTCTCATATAAAGTTTTAGAGTATTCATCAGCATGAGGGTGAGTCAATAATGACTGATTTTCATTTTTTGGTGAACTATTCCTTTAAAGAGCTTTTTAAAAAATATTCAAAGTGATTAAATATGCAAACTCAACAGTTTTCCTCCTCTCATGCTCTCAGTAAAGTGTGTTTTTCCTGTTCCTCTGTCTGCAGTAGAAGGAATGTGGAGATTAACCCAGTTCGGCTCCGATAACGGGGAGTCTGTGAGGGATAAACCAGCTCAGATCAGGAAACAAACCTGTACAAACCGAATCCACTGCGTGTGTGAGAGAAGTAACGACGTCACATGTTTGTAACGACAGGTTCACGGAGAGAAAAGTTTAAAAAATGTCTTGTTTTCTGATCTTGAACACGAGACGACCGTGAAGTTCCTCTCTGTTATCGTAGAGACGAGACGTCAAGGATTCACGCTGTCTGAGGCTGAAGTTATGGCCGTTAATTTATGTGTGTGTGTCTGTGTGTGCGTGTGCATGTGTGCTGTACTCACAGGACAGAAGTACGTGTTCTCTCCGATGTGGTGTGCGACTCGCGGCTCGGAGGCCGACAGCGACATGATGAGCAGCAGAGCGTCTCTGGCCTGTTGGCCGACCGATCCCTGTCTGAGAGACGGAGATCAATAAAGTTTAGTTTGTACGTTCACACACTTCAATGTCTCTCTGTGTGTGTGTCTGTGTGTGTGTGTGTGTGTGTGTACCTGTGTGTGTAGGGGATGAGCAGGGAGAACAGCAGGAAGTTCGCCGCTCCCTGATCTTCACTCGTGTGGAAGAAAAGCTCCAGCACCGACGGGTCTTTGACCAGCGCCACGCACAGCTGGTTCAGCAGCAGGACGAGCTCCGCCTCCACCACGCCGCCGCTCTCTGCCGCCACGGCAACAGGTACAGTAACAACAACACATTACACATCTTTACTACACACACACACACACCTACACCTGCAACATGTGAAAACATTTGTGATTTAACTCCTTGAGCCAATCACATGAAGCTGCTCGGTTAAACCTCTGAGTCCTGACCAGCGTTGGACGCGCTACTTTATAAAAGTATATATAGTTACTCATTACTTTCTCAAAAAAGCAACTGAGTTAGTTACTACATTATAAAAGTAACTAATGACCAGGAAATGTAACTATTGCACTACTTTTTAAAATAAAATGCTCAAATATGTTAAATTATTTTGACTAATCTCCTGTTTATCTGGAACCAACCAACCTGCCTGTGTGGAAGGATACTGCGTGAGTTGGTTAGTTCCAGATTTTGATGGACTGAAAAAAATTGTGTATGCTGTTTAACGTCCTACACATAAACGGATTTATTATTATTTTGTGGCGGGACTTCTTGAGTCAAGTAACATTTTAGCATTTTATTGTCCGAAACAGTAACTTTTTAAAAATTACACGTTACTGAAAAAAGTAGTGCCATAATAACGCCTGTTTGTTTTAAAAAGTAAATTACACGTTACCCTCCCCCAAAAACAGTTAGTAGCTGAATTTCTACATTATAAAAGTAATTGATTACCAGGAAAAGTAACTATTACGATTTTTTAAAATAAAATACTCAAATATTTGATTTATCTGGAACTAACCAACTCACTCACTCGTATTCGTATTCCTCCGCACAGTAAACGACTTTTTTCAAAGTATACTAAACTTATACGGGCGTTTTATTATTTTGTGACATGACTTCTTGAGTCAAGTAATGGTGAGTAACAGTAACATTGTTATAAAGGGGGAAACAGTAATTTTTTTGATTACTCGTTACTGAATAAAGTAGTGCCGTTATTCCCATCATCGCTGGTCCCTGACGCCAGAGTCGGACTCACCGGTTCCTGGTCCGGCGCAGGAGGCCAGCAGCATCATGAGCGGCCTCAGGACGGGTTTGTGGTGCAGCAGAGGCTGCTTGGCCTGAGACAGCAGCATCTGGTACATGCGGAGCTGCTCCAGCTTCATGTCCTCGGTGAACTGCCTCCTCAGGCTCCACAGGAACAGACGCTCCATCACGCCCTCCAGAACCACGAACTCCAGGATGGGACCCATCGCTCCACCTGGACCCGGGACATCAAACAACAATCAACCGCTGCAGAACCATGAAGCTTCTTCTTCTTCATCCTAGGAAACCCTACTTCCCATACATGCAAAACCACCAAACTTCCTACATTGTGATACCAATGTCTCTTTTTGCTCAGAATTGCCTACATTTGTCTAAAATTGCTTGGCCCCGACCATTTCTCTCTGTTCTCTGACCTTGTCCGGCCTCCTCCTCCATCAGCAGGAACAACATGTGCTCCACGTAGTTCTGGACGGCGCTGGCTTCGTCCGCCGGGATCGGACCGAGGCGTAACGCTCCAGAGCCGCCACCGCTGCCACTGCCGCCACCGCCGCCGCCGCCACTGCTGCTGCTGCTGCCGTGACCAGAGAGGAAGCTCAGAGCACCGGTACCGCTGCGACCCGGCTCGTGTTTCTCCAGGATCTTCACCACCTGCAGAGAGCGAAGGTGAACACAATATTAACATGCTATTTTACAGTTTTGACTTTCATTTGATCTAAACTGTTGATGATTTAACTTAATGAACAAACTAACAAACAAAAACTAGAGAATGCATTTCCTGAGGGAAATACAGGTGAATGCTGAAAGCTGGAAGCTGAATGAGCTGAATAATGAACTTTGAAAGGTTACAGATCAATAATGGCAGAAGATATGAAAAAGTTGAATGTAACGTGAACACTATGAAGCGTTGTGAAAGCTTTAGAAGTGGAATTAAGTCTGTAGGTAAAAGCATGTTGAAGTAGATGAAGTTCAAGGAAGCAGAAGATTTGAAGAGTTTGAAGACCGTTTCAATGCATTTTCAATGAGAAAATGAAATCAATAAAGTTTGAATATTTTGAAAAGTATGAGTGAGCTGCCAGATGCTGGAATCTCCTGAAGAAACTGCACGTTTTTCTTCTGGAAAACATCTTAAAATGTCCTTGAAAGACAAACTTTTTTAGGATTTTACGCTGCAGTTCCTCCAATGGCCACTAGGAGCTCATCCCAGAAAAAATTAGAAGAAGTAGTGGTAGGATTTGTTTTTTTGTTTGTTTTTACCTGAAATATGATATATTTTTTATTCAATCACTCAGAAAACCAATCAGCCAATCAGAAGAGAGACTCAGAGCCTCTTTTTCTATCAGTATAATTTCTTGATTTTTGCATCTTAAATATTGATCGTCCGTAACAAACAGCAAAGACTTCACTGTTGTGAGGAATAAAACAACGAGCGATGAATGAAAGAATGAAGAATGTAATTCACTGTGTCTGGACTTGTGTTAACCTTTGACCTCTGCTGCTACACGCGAGGTACACACACACACAGAGACACAGAGTGTGTGTGGGGTTTTCTTGGCGGGTGCAGAGAGAGGTTTGTTCTAAATGGACTCTGTGTTTAAGGGCCAAAGTCTGGGTCACACACACACACACACAGTCTCTGCCAACCATTATGAGGAAAATAGGACAGACTGAAGAGACCGGAGAGAGAGAAGAAGTAAAGAAGAGCAACAACAAAACAACTGTAACATGAGTTCTTCTGTTTGAGTCATCAATCAACTGATCAATCAGTTGATTAATTGGTTGATTGGTTGATCAGCTGATTGGTAAGCTCAGTCCTCTACCTGCGCCCAGTGGTTCTTGAACACGATCATGCACGTCTCCGGGTCCACCCCTCTCAGCGTGAGGGACTTCTTCCGGTTGCCCCCGACAACCACCGAGGCCATCATTTTGATTGGCTGTCAGGAGGCTATAGCATGTTCCAGGGGGGCGCGGTGGGCGGCGGCGGCAGCGGCAGCGGCGGCGGCTGTGGCCGACGTCGGGGCCGGGGGCATCAGACTCCCTCGCTGGGCAGTGAAGGCAGCGTCCGGCCTGGAAGGAGACGGAGTCAGATCCGGTCATTGTTGATGATTTTTGTAGAGCCATAACATATTCTATATTATAGCTATGGACACACACTATGGCTCGTTTGAAAGGTGAAACTTTCTGCTTCCAATGAGGACAAACCGTTTATTTCTACATGCCTCCGTTGTTGGGAAATCCCCATCTAAACAGTGGCCAGTTTTCATCAAAATCTCTGCTTGTTTTCTAGAAATGGAGATAGAATATAGCGTTTTTTTAATGAAATATGCACTTTTTGTGCTTGTCACTCTTTTGACACTTATATATCTGGGTTAAAAGGCTTGTGTAAGATAAATATTGTTGTTCTATACACAAAACCACCATGGGGGACGCTACAAAACAACAATAAGTTGTTGCGGGAGCCTCGCGGGTGAAAGTCAAACTCTTTTTTTCTCAGATAATTTGCATAAAAACAAACACAAATGATGTCAGGATTGAGGTGGAACGTGTTCACTAACTAGTGGCACCAAGCCGTAACAGTAGATTGACAGATATAGGCTGTTTTATTCAGCAATGTTTGGCGCAGAGAGTTGCATGTGCCGCTGATTCGACCCAATGCAGCAACCAGCAAAAGCCAAATTATGCTAAAAATGTCCAGATCATGAGTTTTCAATGGGTTTTTGATCGTCATCTGTTTCAGTTCTGTTCATCATAGAGTTTCCAAATTCACACATAAGGTGTGTTAGAGTGTCTATTTTCGTAGTAAAAACAATAATAATGAAAAAACATCAATTATGTTTTTCTTCTTCTTAATCATCGCAATAGGCTATGACATTTTATATGAGATACTTCAATTTAATTCTAGACACTTCAACATTATTCTCTGGCTGTTGCTGTTTTCTTGTTATATTATCTGGATTAAATACAAAAATAAAAACAATCTGGTGGATTAAAGCAGATGCTGCAGCGACCATTCGAACCCTCAGGATGAATTTATAAAAAACCTCATCCTCTGACTCCTCATCCAGCACCAACACAAGATCCAATTTTATCTTATTTCATTCATTTATTTACCATTAAACTGAGGGACCAATGGTCAGTATTGATCAGCCTCCTGCTGCTGCGGTCTGATGCGTTCAAAGGTTTATTTCTGACGTACAACTTTCAAGTGAACAACATATTAATCCGCAGCAGGAGGCTCTTATCCCTCTCTCTCTGTGTGTGTCCAAAATCTAAAAACGGCTGAGGCCGGAACAGGAAGTGAGGGTCGTTGACGGCAACGACCAAACAGGAAAAAGGGAGACTGCATGCGAGCACAT